>DWPA01000358.1:0-26700 GCA_018251375.1 Calpodes ethlius
GTGAATAGGCTCTTTATAAGTTAGTGCGCACAACATCATAGACTACATCGCCATTTACCATCAGGTGGGATAGTAGTTAAGCACTGACTTATCGTATGTAAAAAAAATATATATATATCTTGATTACAATTAATACAATTATGTTAAATTGTTAATAATTCTTAGATAAGTACTTACTATTCTCTAGGTTTATAAAAAGTTTTAAATATTTTATGACTGTAATAATTTTCTTTAAATATATCTTTCTTATTTTGACGCAAACATATATTCTGTAAATATCTACATATTACTATATTGTCACTTTTTTACTATCGTTAAGTTTTAATAAATAGATTTATATGTAAATAAAATATGTAAGTTTTGAAATTAAAAAAAAAAAAGCTATGAATGGGTATTTAATAACGCAATCGATCTTGTAACAATGTTTTTATTTTTGCCTATGACATTTTTTAGTCAATTTTAGAAACGGCTAAACTATTTTTGTTAAGGCTTTAATTGTTGTGTAGCGTAAAATTTGGTGTTTTATTTTATTACGAATTATCTTTTAGATAAAGAATGCCGTTAAAGCATTTGTTCGAGTATGATTAGTAAGCGAATGCACAGAGTAAAGTGAGGACAGTTATTAGTTTTAAATAAAACAAGTGACGTCAAAGCGTCAAGGATTTTTTGTACTATTTCTGAAAATTAGGCTCCGATTTTTAAGTAAAACTTTATATAATTACTTTTTTCTTTCTTACACTAGGTAACTTTATAATTTGTCTAAGAAAAAAACAATTCAAAAAATACAGAAAGTAATATATTTCTTATAGAATAGTGTTATTAACTTCGCCAAACAATAATAATAATATAGAAAATAACGAGATCATATTTCCTCGTTATAATTATTCTTAATTTCTTGGTACAGAAATGTGACAGGAATGATATAACACGGGATTATTCTAAAAATATATAACATTGCATAGGTTATTTAGGGTTGTATTTTTCCACGGTGATAGTTCCAGGACGAAAGTTTCTTATCATCATCAGGTTATCAACAAGATCTTTAAAAATAGTAAATTATAAGTTTGATATCCAATTACTTAAATACAAGAGGTATTTCGTTTTATATTTATAACGGAAATATTTGGAATTGTTATTTAAACATATATATCCTATATACCATAGGATTTAATTAATGGAAGCTTAGAAAATCGTAACAAGAAGCTATAAAGATTGCAAAGTAAACATGGAGACAAAAAAGGCAATTCAATAAAAATTAATTGTGGCCCGAAGGCCGTCCCCAAATATTTATTGTATTAAACACAATCAAGGGACGCTATCAACAAACGTTCCTTGAGATATTGGTATCTTGGGTTTAATAAGAAAACTTAATATTGATGTAGTGACTGCAGAATGTTTTCGTACTATTTTCATTAATTTCCAAGATAAGAATAATGGGATCATATTTTATTTGGTTTTGAGTTATATTACTAACATTTATATGGTTATTTATCGTTCTTATATTTTAAAATGCTGTATTGTAACGTATTTCATACTAAACAACGGGCCTAAAGCCAAGTTAAATCCTGTCAAAGGAAGTCAAAGAATAATGTTAAACGTAAAAAATACGAACAAAGTTTATACCAAGTGCTTAAAATTAAATAAAGTTTTATTTATAAAATGAAACGCGATAGAATGTCAGAGCCGCCGTGCCGACTTTAAATTATAATTATTTACTTTGTTGATTTTTCTATATATCCAAGGAATCCTCTCTGAGAAGCTATTTTTGATGCTCGCATCATCAAATTTTATAAATATCTTTCTTCGTATATTCTTCAGCTCAAATTACTGAAGATAAGAAAATTTATGTTCTCCACACAGGTGTTCTTTCTATTTGAATATCAGGGGGCTGGATTTCTCAATATTCTCCCAAGACAATGAATAGCAAGAGGTTATATTTAGACTTTTAATTGTTGAATTTTGATAACCACAGCCATATAAAATTTGGCCAGTAAGTAGGCGTATAATTGCTAAAAACTAATTTCAGACTTTTCTAAAATTTCCTAACATAACGGCTGAACAGAATTCGTATTCACGACTTCAATAAGACTTTAATTCAAAATATTACTGAGTAATTAGAATCACTAATAACGAATTTCAAGATATTTTTAATCCCCACAAACTAAGCAATAAAGAGGATTTATATTTTTTCTTTTAATATGCCTTTATATTTTGGTGGCGAAATATTTCACTTTTATAATTCACGCGAGGTACCAGCGAACCATTACTAATTAATATACGTGGAAACATGTTATTTTAAGCTCAAAACGACTCTTAATTTTAAAGAGTTTTCATTTGACTTGCAATGTTTATTAGTTTGTAAGTATGTTTGTTTGGTTTAAGTCCTGAAAGGTAAATTTAATAAAATTTTCCTTATCCTGCGAAATAAAGATACATTTTTATGATAAACATGATATTATTGCCGTGTATATAAATTTATCATTTCAGAAACCACGAGCACATATTTGAATGTTTAATTACAGAACTTATTACAGACAATTTTAATAAAAACATTATAGGCATTCTATGTCGGCTTTATACAAAGTTTTAATACTGTTACATGTATTAGGTACGGAGTTCAGTGAAATGCCAGTGAAGTTCCACAAACAGTTATTTCGTATAAAAGCGTTGCCCGAATTGTGTTCACACTGACCGCAATATTAATTACTACATAGCTCGCATATTGTAATTAAAACAAACTATTTTTTTTTAATTTTATATGTTTTTAAACCTTATTTTGAAACTTTATTAAAATTTTAAAATCATGTCATAATTTTCACCTGTATATTGTTTTTTTGCAGCCTAGTCAATCCTATTGACATTATTTTCTATTTAGATAGCCAAGGTTGTTAGTAAACTTTATACATCCTTGAGCAGATTACGAAAAATTTCAGGTTTCCTCACACTTTTCACTTACATTACTCTATCACTTTCGACTGAAATTAATACATTTCAAAGACACAAATTTATATATAACCCCTGTTAAGCCGAATAGCAATATTTCGGCTGAGGGTATTAAGGCAGGGTAGGATAAGTTTCCCAAAGCACAATGAAGGGGAATTATTTGTGATAAATAATTTCTAATCCGCACATAATTAACTTCCATACCCGTAGAAGAGTTCAGAGATTTATGGAAGTCATTCAACTTATAATAATAATATCTCGTTTAACAGTAACTTGTATGTTTCTAGCTCTATAAGTGTGTAAAATATAACTAACTAAAAGTTTCCTCGAACAAGCATTTTTATTTCTCAAGCTTAAGTGTAAGGAAGAGTTAAGTTCATAAACTGCTGTAGCAAGTTCCAAAAATTACGAAGAGAAGTCTCGCAAATATGAGTAAGCTCAGGCTAACTTTCAAAGATATTTTTTATTACAGCTTCACAACTCGTTGGAGAATAAAGTTCCTATATTTATTTTAAAATAATATTCGCTAAGTTTTGTAGTTGGGTCTTAAGTGCAATGCTATGAACTGTGCAGGAAATTTGAAATAATAAACTATGAGCTCTGGTATGGTTCAGCTCGGATATTACTGCCTTATATAAAATTGTATAATTTGTTTTAAAAATTTGGAAAATGTGAAATAAAAGGATTTATTTTATAAAATGTTCACTACTGATGATATGTAAACTTTACATGTGTTTTATGTGAATAGACGCCAAAGCAAACGAGCTATGACGGTCACTGCCACGGGATGTAATGGTTTAAGATTCGAATGCATTATCACTGATGTTTTATAATTTAGTGTTAGTATTATTTTAATCAATTGGTTCAAAAATAAAAGATATGTCTTTTTATCTATTTAACATCCAAACATTTTTCACAGTAGTCCTGTAAATTATTCCAAATGTAACATAAACTAAAACAAATATATTATTCTAAGCTTTGATAAAAAAATTTAACATAAAAACAAGAATAGTTTATTATCTTCTACAGTAAAAAATACGGAACATTATATTTTTAAAGAGTTTATTGGGCAGTATTTAAATACAACAAGAAATGGTAAGCTTGTAAAATCGCGTAATATTTTACATCTGTAAATGTGGAACTATGTTAAAAAAATGTTATTTCATTGTAGAGGGTAAGGTGTTCTAGGGAAGCATATATTATATTGGCATTTAAGTATTCTTTATAAGATTAATAGCCCATGTTAGTACACCAGTATCATTGTAAATGTCTGTAAGCTTAAAATTTACTGTGCATATACTTATTTTAAAATACTTTTAATTTGAATCCATCACATAATTAATTTATATAAATTATAAATCGTTCAAAGCTTATGGATAAAGTTTTCCTGCGGTCTAGTCAAAATTTAATTCCGATGCTATAGCCACCATTCTGTTCGTGTCCCCACAAAGTTCCGTAGTATTATGTTAATCAAAGCATAAAATTATATGCGACGGCACAGCGGTCAATATAATTTTAGGGTGCCGATACAGTAATGAATATTAATAAACTGTTCGAGCGTTATCCACCTCGCTCTTACGTATAATGAGATAACTGCCATTTTGATAACGCCCACAAATATATACGGAAAGCCTTTGGTTTATTGATCGCCTTTTTTCATGAATATCACATCATCGGTTAAATAATTTTCAATTTTATGTTTCGCAAAATAGTTATTGTGATATTTAGTGTCGTAATTAGTAAATTAATTATAAATTTTAGCCGTATTAAGATAGTTTAGAACACTGACTGATCCGTTCGACTCGTTGGACTGATACTTTAACAGGCTTGTAAATGCACCACTTACGCATTCAAATAACTTTCACAGGATAAAGAAGCCTGGAGTGTCCTAGTTGGCTAAACTGATGACCACCACTTTCAGTCTTGAGGAAACGACGTAGAAGAAGAATACTGATCTCAATCCTATGCCAACGATACTCTCGTTGGAGTTAATGTTGACCTTGGGCGGCGATAACCACTTTCTATCAGGTAAATCGTTAGGCTGCTTGTGGGTAATTTGACTAAAAAACATATTGTATATACAAATCATCGTGGATACTTAAGTTATTTAATGCGCTCGTAGCCCAATATCTTGTTGTTATTCGGAGTGATGTATGTCGTGAATAGTTAATAGTTTTCATAGCATCCTTATCATCAGGGAGCAGCCGTTAGCCATGTCGATAGTTCTTCGGACAACATCAATACTTTCTTATCTTTAATTTTTAACTTCTCAATGTACTGATACAACGTGATGGCAGACAATTGTGTCCTCTTCAGAATGTTCAGAAGAGTGCATACCGATGTATTATATCGTATCATAGTATATCGATATTAAGGTGAGACGCACACCTCTTTCCAGTTTTTCAATGACTGACATGGGCAATATTTGGTTTGTAAATACGGATATTTGCAGGAAGAAAATGATTAAAATTAAAACATGTATTCCACGTTCAGTTTCAACAGTAGGTCGATAATATTAAAGAAATAAAATTGAAATTTTTCATTAATTCTTCGGACAAAAAATTTAAATGAAAAATTATGATATAAAAAATATGCCCTCGACTAATGAATAAGGAACGAAATATAAAAAATATTGTAATTGATTTGTCAGAAATGCATTTCTTTTTCAAATTTTCATGTTATATTTTAAGGTGAAAACTACAAACAATAGATTTATTTCTGGAAGACAAAGAGTTTATCCATCTAAAGTTTTCCCTTATTTTTATGACTGTTTCTGTAGTGGTACCTACATTCCTCAGCCCACGGGAAATTACACGTGAAAGGAAATATGAGAATTCTAGATATATTGGAATTTGAGTGTTAGTTTAATAGCGTGTGGCGTTCGAACAATCCATCAACGTCGACGTTTCGTATGATACATATTAAATAAATAACTCTGTATAACATATTGTACACACGATGAAGTACAATATATAATAATAAAAGTAATAATATGGTATTCGGTACGTAGGTAACAAATATACTTTAAGAATTCCAATATGACTATTTCGGAGCATAGTAAATATAAGCAAATGTATTTCAAAGTATACTAATAATAAGACGATATAGATAGAATAATCTAAAAGATCTTATTTTACTTAGAACTACGTAATCCTTCATCACGATTGTTCTATCTTCTTTGCTACGCGTGTGATTTTCATCGGCTTTTAAATTGTAAATGGCTAAGAAAATGAATACGAACTGTTAATGAAGTTAAAAACACAAAGATTTTTTTTTTTAGTTTTTATTTATTATATTCTTTTTTAATTAAGTCACGTAGAAAAAAAATTAATCGATCGGATCGTTAACAATCAACGTTAGTAAATTCAAATCTAATCAAAAAATATCTTGTAAAATTCACTAAAACAGAAAGATTTACTGGTAGACATTCAAAGGTTCGTCGTGCTCCTTCCAGTTCCACCATTAGATTCTTATCATCGGGAGAATGTAACAGAACTAATCAAGCCGAATCCAATGAGGCCAAACTTAATGGGTACCTTGCTTGGTCGTATCATATTATCATCAATTTTCACACATCTGCCAAATGTCATGAAGATGAGACAACTTTAATTAAATGAAATAAGATTGAAAGATTTTTTAGTTTAAATAAAAAACATACATATATACGTATGTTGTTTTCCATGGTAGAGGTCCGCAGTTAGGTGCCATTCCTAAGTGAAATATCAGTTTATTATTTTTACAAAGATTCATTGCCATTGAAACTAAAGCAGTGTGTCAAATTTCAACTTTATACGAGGAAGTTTTTCTAATTCAGCTTGAAAAATTTGATCCAAACAAGTATACTAACAAACTAACAAACTTTGCAAGTTAAATAAAAGCTTTTCAAAACGCCAATAGCTTAAAAATTGTACCCAACAATCTTACAATCTGTGGTCACCCTCATCCAATTAGTTCACGAGTCGAGTTGAATAGCCGGTTTTATTGCCGGAAATCGGTTTGCAAAGCAAATCGAGTGTCGAATAACCGACATAAATTGGGCTCTTGTCTGCATAACACAATTAGCTTTATTTTGCAATTTTTGTAACGAACAGAGGAATATTAATGGCAGTAATAATGAATGCAATTGAATGCCTATGATTTTTTAACTACGCGCCATACATTTTTAATTTTTTGATAATTTAATCCACCTAAAACTAGTTTTAGCTAGATAACTTGGATGTTCATTCGTTGAAACGGGTTTTAACCGGTTTGAATTGGATAAATTAAAACTACTCTAATTTGAATGATCGCTTTATGCTAATGACTGTGTATCTTTATGACAAATCCTGGTAACCTGGTATGCACTAAGGGTTGGTTCAATGCGAGGGAATTCATAAATTGTTAACTGTAACTGTAGAATTTATTTATCATTATAAAAGCGTGATATTTTTTATCTTTTTATTTATTACAAAAACATAGTTTCAAAGACTTAAACTTAAAATTATGGACAAATGTACCCTTCTTCCCTCATATACTAAATTGTTAATGGGTAATTGAAAACCTACTATTGTTTTCTATAGTTACAGGAAAATCATTCCAAAAAGTCTTACAAAATATTAATTAGGTTTTCGTAAAATGAATTCAGTGCAAGTTAAATATCCGGGTCTGTGCTAAGTCCTCTTATAACTCTACGTTATCCGAAATAATTATGAGGTTTCGTGAAACAGTACCATAATTCAAGAACCCCGATCCCCTTACTTAACAAGTATCTGGGTAAAGGAGCAGGATAGGATCAAGCGTTCGAGATTGTTTATTAAAACGACTTTGACTAGATTAAGCGGCGATAATTTGTATATTAAAAATAGATTTATGGTCAGCATTTTGTTTTTAGTCTATTCGAAGAAAAGGAAGTCCTGTACTCAACTCTTATGTACATAAGTATGATTTATTTTTTGGTATCTTTTTTCACTAGTGACTGCTGCTCTGGGGCTTAAATTTGACGATAATTTACATTGTCAAAGAGTTTGATACTTATATCTTATTACAAATCTTAACTGTGCGCTTTAATTGTACCAAATCTCAGACCCAAATCTCCCACCCTTCCAAGCATTATTTTTAAAAAGGCATGTATATGTTTTCTATCCACGTATTAATGTGTCTATAGATATTGTTACATTAATTTTAAATCATAATATGTATGAAAATCATACAAGTGGTTTAATTGGTTTGTTGGTTATAATAAATAGTGCTTTGATATAATTGGATAATGTATCCGCTGTTTACAATAATCTATTTATTCGTATACGATAAGTTAATAGGTACACTTGGACTGTTTGACAATGATTAGACAAGTGTCCTAAGTATCAAGACCCAAATGTCATCTTTCATAATGGAAAGATGGTATATCGGGACGGCTGTTCTCAGATATCTCAGATAAATACTAGATAATTCAGGTCCATAATCATATCAAATAGTAATGATAATTATATGTTGTTTAACAACTTTTTTGTATGAATGTTATATTCTTTTATATTCATTATAGGGTTAAATAATATTTTTTTTATTAAATTAGTTTCTGCGCTCATTTTGGTGATAAAGCTGTGCCATTGGTTCTAGATATCACGATACTATACTATTACAATCAGGCTATCATTAGTCGCGAGTGGACATAACTTCATTAAGTTAAAATTATTAAGCTGAGCAAATCAAGTCGATTTATTAAAAGCTTTTTGAATACTTATTACTTAAAAGCTTAGCTTCTTTGCATATTATTATTTTCATAAATTACATCCGTTTTATCAAAAAAAATGATGTAATAAGACATTTCAGAACACAATGATAATTTCGCATTCCTGTTCAGTAAACACGTCCCTAATATGTCTTTGTTCATAATCTGTTCTTCTGCTTAATTTCTATATTCACGCAGTCAAGCGAATTTGGGAAACAATTTTCATCTGTACCCGGGTTCCAAATACGTTCATGTCACGCTTGTAGATAATTGAAACTGGCACCAAATAGTACAATCTAGAGAGCAAGCAATATTCGCCTTTACAGTAGTAATTACCTCTGAACTAATTATACTTAGAAGGTAATAGCTGCAATATTCCAGACGATATTCCAAGCCAACATTCCCAAATTGTACAGCACGTGAACTTGCTTGGAGCGAGATCAAAGTAATTCATCTTGTTCAGGTATAGACACGGAAACGGGTGCGCGTTTAGTTTTATGAAGACGTTGCATTCAAAGGATTTTAGATTTTATGTTCTGAGTTGTAAAGCTTACAGGAAATAGCATCGCAGCTTCAAGGCAACTGTAGTAGATAAATTACTAGCATTCAAGCGTCGGGTTCAGTGAATAGTAAGCGAAGTAGCTCGCAATGATCGAAAAGCCATTAAGGAGGCATGAATACCCGACTTTTACCTTTATACGCATTCAATGCGAGGTTGAAAAGAAATTCACGTCACTAAGATGGTTGTACCACGTTGTACCGCTGTATTTGCGTTAAACCTGTATTACTTTATATTAATTCAGATATGTTTTACGTTTAAAATTTTGCTTACTTAGAAAAGGGATGTCCCTCTGGTAAGTAAATAACATGGACTTCTCTCTAGATTTTTTTAATCTATTTCTAGTTCTCATAATATATTATAAACTTGGACAAGATATCTTCACTATATTACGTATTATATGTATATGTTTTATTTCAATTCAGTAAGTAAAGAAGTGCCGTTTGAACAGTAAGTCTGGCTTGATAGACTTCATAAACATTTGAGAATAATATGGAGAGCTTTCGGGTGCGCAGGTTTCCATACGATGTTTTCTTAACTGAAGCAAGTGATAATTAATTTGCATAACATTCCTACTTTTTTACGAATAAGTGCGATATTCAAACCCAGGCTGCTGACTTAGGGAAACCAATATTCGAATCACTAAGTTATCAGGTTATACAAGGCCAGTCAAGTTATAAAAGTTATATCTATCTATCAGCTTTTAAAGGTCCACTGCTGGACAATGGCCTCCCCTAATTTATTTCGGAAAAATAAGTGTTGGTCACCCCACAACCAGATGGACTGACGACCTGAAGAAGACAGCGGGTATTCGCTGGCTTCAGAAAGCTCAGAACCGGTGTGTGTGCCTCAAATTAAGGAAGGTCTATAAAGATTAAGTCTTAGCTGTTTAGCTATTTTCCAAAACTTTAAATTTACCTTATTTTTACCAATGTATGCTTTAGAATTATGGAGAAATACCAAAATCATAATTACGTAATTACTTCTGACTTCTCTCTCTCGTCGCAGAGATTCCCCTCCAACTAATTACATTAGCGAAGTTGCTATTGCTTTGGCAGATGTGCTCATGACCTCTCGGATAACGCTGAAAAAACCTTTTAATGTTACTTTCTAAAAGCCTAAACTTGTACAAGTTTTCAAATTAGCAAGAATAAGTAAACGATTAATCGTGGAAAATTGCCAGGGCTGATATTTCAGTATATCATATTATAAACTGTTCATTCATTTTAAAGTATATTATTATCAATACTACAAAGGGCGGACTTAATGCCTGTCTGCATTCTCTATCAGTCAACCCTGGGAGATTAATAAAAGTTGTTGTAGATGCTTTTTGAAATATATTAATAGTTATTACTTATTGTATACTACTTAACACATATCTACTTGAATATATGTATTTCAATGCATATATAGGATGTATGTATATAATGGATGGATGTATATAACATCCATACTAATATTTAGTCTTCTAAATACATGTAATATAATCTCTAATAGGATAATTCCTTCCACCATTTTATAGAGAACAATGCACGCATGTAGGAGATTGTGAATAATTAAGTTTATACGCATTAAAAGTACGGAGAATAAAATTATATATATGTCAATTATTGAAGAAAAATAAAATATTCAAAAATGAGACCGTCAAGTTACCCTTGTTACCCCTTACTGATACTGAATTACGGTCTAATTTTGACTGCAGAGCGGGTCTTAAATTTTTTTTAATGAATATATATTAATATCATTATAAATACATAATGAAAAACATTGAAAGCATATTTGCAATATATTTATTATAAAATTAAAACATGAACCAATATCAATGATTACTACCAATACTCTATTTAAATATTCTGGATCTATTATTCTAAATCTGTATTCAGCACACGAAATCCATATTTTATTTAAAGATCTTACCGTTAGCAGAAGCCATAGACATCCTTAATTACTTGCGGGATTTATCTGAATTTCGTGTTAGGGAAGATTTTGTTTCGACCTTAACTGTTATAATTGTTAATAATTCATGTACGTCTTATCTACAGACAGGTTAATGGGTAGATAATTACTTGATTACTTTAGCTAAGGGTATACTTCATTCGATATTCTTGATTGGAAGATGTTTTTCGTTCTTAATTCGAAAAAGAAATATTGTCTACGTCTTCATTTAGCGAGTGCGGAACCTGTTTTCGCATTTAATGATAATATAATTCATATGTCTTTAAACGTACCTAAATGTTATCTTACGTGAATGTTGTGTGAAGTTTCCCTGATATTAACTTACTATACCAACATGCATTTCCAAACACTCAGATTCATATCTCCAACTAAACATACACGTTAATATGGACATCATGTTTGAGAAACCGTAAATAACCATTACTCTGAATCAATCATTTACGTCACATAAACGAATTAAACCAATTTAACAGAGAAATACAAATTGGGTTACACGATCAATAATTAAATAGGCGATGTTAATGTTGTGTTAGCGCTAAGTGATATAAGGTTTGTACAGTAAGAGTAGACAACTACTATAATATGATTCTGGTAACTACTAATGAGCAATTCCATTTATAGGGTATATGTGGAAAACATGTGCCTGAATTGGTTCCGAACGTGATAAAATTTTTTTTTGAACGAATAAGGTGATAAGTCACAAAAGTTGAATGTAAATTTTATTAAAAGAAAGTTTTAAAAATCGTATTCATATTTTATGTGTAGACTTTTGGGAAATGGGTAATGATCGGGGTTGCAGTGTCACCATCCTTGCCGCCCATAAACACCTGCGGCTGGCTTCCATTAAGACTGTAGAAGGGACTATTGTTAGTAATTATGGATATAAAGACTGTAAAAAAAAATCGTTTGTAATATGTCCCACTTGAAGTAAATCATAGATACAAAATCGTCCCTTGTGTAAGTGGAACCGGTAACCTAGCGTATTCTCCAATTCGGACCATATAGTATTAATAATAATCGGAACATATAATAAGCAATAATTAAGTAATTACACAGCAGAAATAAATGGGGCGGAGGTGCTTCAGAAAAAACTATTGAAGATAACAATTGTTTTCATTGACGAATTGTGTTAAGGATAGAGTTATTTATTGCTTTTTATTTCAACAGATAAAATAAGTCAGTTATAAAAAACGTATTTTCAAAGGTTCGTTTACATATGTGTACGTTAAATCAAAAGTAATGATCTGCTAAAAAAATTAAGTGAACTTATTCGAGCATGTTTCAAAAGTCTTAGACTTGTCTAAATTTATGTCGTTACACTCAACGTGGTTTATAAACAAATTGCATACATTACTTTAGCACCTACGTCTCACACTAAACTAGTCATTCTCGACATATTCAGCGCATAAGTGATGAACGAGGTCCACGAACGAGGATGAATGAAAGCGATTCATCTTACGCCGCGCAGCCGCTAATACTCCACCACGCTTCATTTTCATTTTGCATACTCATATGTGGAAATGTTGTTTGTAATTTTGACAGTAGGTACAAAAGTTTATAATACATCTTTCTGTAGAAATACACGAAAATAAATGTTACATTTTGACGTAGATACCTCAATAACTAATAAGAAGGTGAGTCATTAAAAGGTACCTTCACACTTGGTTTCCGTCTATTAATGGTTCATCATAGGACATGTATTTCTTTTCTGAACTGAATAAGTATAGAGGACTCCTCACCACGTTGCCTCAGGATTGCTGGAGAGGTTAGTACCAAATCTAACCGTCGCAAGATTTTATGTCGTTTGAAGCACGGAAACACTAAATATTTTTTATCACTAGCGGTCACTCCGTCACACATCCGCACCTATTGGTGCTTAAGTAAATCGATAAATTAGGACCGAAACTGACGGGCTATGAGCACTTCACTCGAGGACTTCAGTGACGCCGAGGTATCATTAATGTGTTGTCAATAGATCATTAATTGAATCCCGTTATAATTAGTTCTTTCCGAGCGAAATACGTATGAATCATTACAAGTTCAATTGTTAAAGCGTACTTTATTCCATTTTTCACATAGATATCCTTCGATACTTTATTTCTTGTCAAATGTACCAAAAAACCATTTGTTATCACAATCCATAACTGTCTCATTGATGGGCTCAACTTTGTAGTTGGTATACAGAATATAGCTAGCCAAGTGCAGATTCGCATACTTTCCACACTTTTGAGTACATTATAGAAAACTCAGATGTGCATGTTTCCTCACTATACTTTCTTCTATTCACTATTCTTTCTTTTACCGGAGCAAGTGATAATAAATAATTCATTGATATTATTATCGGTATACCTTTCGATTGACAGCTGCGGTTTGAGAGTCAGTTATCTCTATTATTATTGGTATAATTATCTTCTCGGATAGCGGCTGCGGCTTAAGGGTCAGTTATCTCTTCTTTTTTAGCCGGCAACATATCAGTGATGTATTTATTGTTGCTTTTGTGTTGCAGTAGCCATTTACCATCAAGTGAATGGTTAATTCGATTGTCAACATTTCATAAAAAAACTTCATATTACATAAATCATTTAGTAGTATTAACTATAGATCAATAGGATAAACTTTTATTGTGATTGATATTATATGAACGAGGCGTTACTTACTTATAATTGTTACTTTACGTATTCGAGGGAAATTAAAGACAAAATATTATAACTTAAGTGGCATTCAGTGTGAATATTATACTAAAATTATTCCACGTTGTTTACTTCTAAATGCTTCTCGTCTCGCTTAATGCTTATTTCATGTTCTCGCAAAGTTCTATTTCAATTATAATAGAAATATCATTTTATACACAACCATTGAAACGAAAACTTTACTACATGCAATTCAGCTTAAGGTGCTCTTATAAAAACTTATACACAAAATAGAACAAAGCTGTGTTTGGATTCAATTAAAATGTCGGAATTGGTTAGTGTTTACACTGATGGAGGCAGGCATAGTGGTATAAATCTTTAAAGCAATCCAAACTCAATTACTAGGGTTTACTTTAGACTAATGGGAAAAGGCTTTCCTTTGTTGCTTCGAGTTGATTTAATTCGTTCGTTGGACATCGGATGCCATAATGACGTCTGACAACCGTAGCGTATTTTATTTGAGGGAAAAGAAATGATCATAAAGAATTCTTTTCAAGATTATTCGGTCAAGCAGAAATCAAGTCTGGAAATAATATTGTGGTGAAATTACATTTGTTTTATCAGGTTCCGTAAGAAAAGTTATCGGAACTAGACGGTTCTAACACGTTTCCGTCACAAACAAAAGATATAAGCGGTCGAAAATTGCTCTCCTTTATTACTTCGGGTAACAGAGTAAAGCGGGCCAAGGCGAAAGTTTTTTTTTATTACGCCATATTCCCCACGATACTGCAATTTGAATAATAAATCGATTATGATCTTTGAAGCCAGTATTGAATTGTCATTTTTCGAGATTGTTCGAACTGACGCACTAGAAATAAAAAAAACATTTGGTCGTATTGGTAAGTACAACTTTTAGTTATCGTTTATTTCTTTATGCGCAACGCGTCTGAAACGCCCTTGCTGAATGAAGATTACATGAATTAATAGCTTTATATGTATAGTTAAAAAATAAGCAAACTCAATTTTAGACTTATCAATCATTTCGTGTTTTGAATCTAGGTATTCAAATCCGGGTCTTTCAAGCAGTAAAAAATAATGATTGAACAAATTTAATGAATACAAATTTGATATTAAACCACGTTCAGAAAAAGGACTTAAGGAAATTGGGTCGGTGCTTCTAATTTCGTAGAAATTTCCTTTCCAATGAATGGTAATATAGAAATAAAAATATTTTTCTTCTTTTTCAGTACTAAATATACAAATTATTTTAATAATCATGAATGATAATAATGACTTATTTAAAATTAAAGTTACTAAAAGGATTACAGTTATACTGAAAACTATTTAAATAAGTATTGATTCTTGTTCATCAAAATGTGTTTTATTAATAGGAGACAAAAATATTATTCTGAAACTTTGTCGATTTATAAAGAAACTATATAACGTTTCATAGTTGTAATGAGATGTTTCAATGACTTTCGATACTTTTTTCTTATGTAATAACATGTTTATTCCTAGTAAAATGTAGCCTATAGTACTCGTCGTCTTCTCAATATTTCCAAACTAAAAATAAAAAAACCATAGAGACGCTGCCTTGCGCCGTGAAAGGAGGACAAACAAACAGGCAAACAAACTTTCGCCTTTATAATATGAGTTTAGATTGCATGCACTAAATGCCTTTCATTAGTTCCTTTCATTAGATATGAAATCATATGGAGTTTCTTAGTTAGTCTATTATTATTTAGTTATTTAGTCTATGTGTATACTACACACATTTAAAAGAGGATGAAATAGTTTCAAGAGTTAAATCTCTCAATTTTCGGTCGATCATAATTATATCTCAAGAACTGTTTGAGATACATTAATAAGATTTGGCAGTTTAGTTAATTACTAAAGTTATTTTAAATGAATACCATTTTGCAAGAAATAGTCAACGTAAAATTATTACTAAACCGCTATACACGATAAAGTATAGGCTTTTTAATGTCGTATGACAAGGAAAAACAATCATTGATATTTATTGTAACTGCTGCTGATAAATGTCATGTTTATATCATATTTTTTTAACGTACTTGTGTTATTATGATTCTGTTTATTCATCATAAATTATTATCATAATAATAATTTTATATAACATATGTATTTTTTAAATATGTTATTGCTTACGTGAAAAAGTACAGTCGCGTCCATTCTCATATGTTAACAGTTAAAAGACGAGTAGATAAACTGGTTTATAGTAGGTAGTTATCGATCTTATCAAACATCCATAACACCAAGAAGTTTATAAATGTATGTAGTATTGCAGACGATGTAACTCTTGCTTGAAGTCAGCGCTAAGCCCAATAAAGAATATTTTATACCGTTTTGAACATCTTAATAATAATAAAACATAATACTTGTTGAATACCTAAATATTTTGTAAAAATCTAATATTTCATTCAAACATTTTAACTGTGGTTTAATCAAATGCACGTTACTAAGTCAGTTTCTCATTTAACCTGTCACGTTTCATAATCTTCTACATTTTTGTACTAAAGTTAACATAACTATTAATCCGAAAATAAGGCTCTAAATCACGTCGCCACAATCGTTACTAGACCATTATAAAGCATGTGCACTAAGCTTTAGCGAAAGTGATTAAGTAAGTTACTCAGGACGGTTTAGAAAATTCGTGGTTTATCTTTCATCAGCTTAATTGGATTCGTTGGAGGCTGCTACGCATAAAGTGGTTTTTAACCGACTTGGATAGAACGAAGATTTTTAATTATAACTAGATTTTCAGCAATTTTGTCTGCGTGGTTCAAATACGCTATTCTGCATATATGTTACTTGCTTAATAAACCCAGCGACGCTTGATTGTGGTTCATAATACCTTTATAATTGTTTTACGATTACCATAGTTCATAATCATGTTACAATTACCGTAACATCAAATAGTGACGGTCTTATAGTTCGAATGTTGATCCATCGAATAAGGGGGCGTGATATCAAATTCTGTACGCAACTAAAATTTTCAAAAAGTTACTTGTATATTTAAAGGTAATTATCACAAGTTTCGGCGAAGGAAAACAGCGTGGGAAACCTGCGCACTTGAGAATTCTCCATAATGTTCTTAAAGGTGCGTGAAGTCTGCCAAACCGCACTTATCCAGCATCGTGCAGTATGGGAATATATTCGTCACATTATGAGAGAAGGTATAAACCCAGCTGAGAGACACTCGAGGATTGTGATGATCGTTGAAAGTGGTAACTATGTCAAATTGTAAATTAATTGAAAAGTTAAAATATCACGAAAACCGCGGAATAAGTAGTATAAAGTCCTTTTTTTTTATTTTGTGACCACCAAATATAGCAAAGTTTTTTTATATGTATATGCACAAGCTTGTTTAAACATACTACGTACTGTCTGAATGATATAACTAAATATAATTAAATTATATATAATAATATTTTTAAGTGCCATATAGCATAAACCCATCCAAAAACAATACAAATGAGACAAAGGTTTATTTCTTAATTATGTTTAGAACTAAGTCATGTTGTATTTAATATACATACAAAACAACGCTTTCAGCTTAATTCTCTAATTAATATAACGAATGTATAATTGAAACATGAAAGGAGTCAGCGGTAAATTAAATAAAACAATTATAATTATCTAATTAGCCTAGAGATAGCGTAGCGTATAACAAACCCACATCATTAAAATGGAACACAACCTAACGTATTGTTGTATATTAGGTTGTGTTAATTAACGACAACATCATTAGTTTGTTTCATTGTATTTTTTTTAAACTTAACTCAATTCGCATACGTTTTTTTTCATATTATTCTATAGTCTTAGGATACCAATGATATTTGCTTTTATAATTAAACATGGATCTCATCTCATGAATTTAATTATCATAAATATAGAATTAGTGTAATAGTCCTTTCAAATAAAATCCGTCAAGTGCGTGTTGATACACAACTAGTGAAGGCTTTTGTAGTTGTAAGTAGATTATTACACGGTAACTCGAATATTTTCTCTAACCGTGATAGGTTTTCTTTTAAATTTATCATATACATATATTACTGTTGTAAACACTTCACTTATCCATCGTCATTCTCGCTGGCAGGAGTTAGATTATATATATTAAGAATACTGAGAACGGTCTTGAGAAAATGTTTAGGCATTGAATGTAGAATTTAGTTCAACGGGCAGTTATATTCTAACAAATGGGTACGAAATATGAAATCGGGTCAAACTTGTGTTACGATCAATTACAACTGTCTGACAGCTATAAAGCGACTCTTCAGTTGTCCTCCTTATAGGCACTACGTCTCTAACATTCCAGCGTATAGCCCTTTATTGGTTCCCATACAAATTACAATGAAGGTATGTGAGAGATTTCAATTACCTTTATGATTTGTATTTGTGGTTGTGTGGTGTGTGTATGAACTTACATATTGAATTTCTTGAGGAAAACTCGAATACTATTAAGATCACTAGATTATTTATCTTTATATTAAATCTAATTTATTTCGAGTTCATGAACGGAAAAAGTACAAATCCGGTAAGTAACACTTAGAAATATATCATATTAATTTGAAACCCCAATGAGGGATCTAAATTATATATTGTACCTAATTAATATAACGGTTACAAAAATTAATTATAACGACAAATTAATCATGAAAGCCATTTTATAGGGATAAAATATTTCTTTTTAATAAACAAAGTGTATTTTTAATTTTTTTAATATATCAGGAAAAGCTACGTAAAATATATTATTATGAATACCGGTAAATAGGTACTTGCCTACATAGATATATTTTTGTTTTATACGGAGTAAAACGTTCAGAATTTTTAAGTATTAAAGCCTGTTTTAGTACTTATTTTGGCGATGGCGACATTATGCTCCGAATGGCAACACCAACAACAGTTTCAGTTGAATTGCTAATTGAATGTACTCAACTTGTTTTCGAGATTATGGCCACGTTCGAGATTATGCTTGGCGAAATCGTGTTTTTTTTTTAAATGCTTTTATTTAACTTGCAATGTTTGTTCGTATTAGGTTGGTAGTATCAAAGATTGGATTAATTCTTACTTGCTGAATCTTATCTTACTAAGTTCAAATTTGATATATTGCTTTAGTATCGGTGACAATGCATTTTTATGACAATTACTAAATATTATCCGCGGCTTTGCTGGCGCGTGTGAAAATAACAGCAATAAAAAGTTGACAATTTCATTCTATCAATGGTGTCAGCCAACGCTTTGTTGTTAGATACGTCCTTTAATTTGTCTGAAGTAAACATAGTACACACATCTTTCCACAAAAATGAGGTGTTCTTTTGTGGTAAAGAGTAATTTATAGTAATCGTCGTATTCCCAACTACCTCTAAACCAAAAATCATACCAAAGTGACGCTCTGTTACGCAGTGAAATTAGGAAAAACAAAAAAAAGACAACACACACTTTCGCATTTATAACATTAGTATGGATGACTCAACACTACGCTTAGGGATAGTTTCAGACGAGGGAGCTTTACAATGGTGAACAGAACTGTTACTACATATTCGCCAGTATAAAAGAATATTTTAAATTTTGCAAACGTTAAACACATTTGTAGAAAAAAGATTAAACTATTAAAATCTACCTACGTAAAAACCTTATTGTGAACAGTATTTAGACAGGTATATTTATATAATTATACATAATATAATAAAATTGTTTAAATAACCCTTATCGTTTGACCTAACATGTGCTTCTAATTTTTTTTATTGTCTATATATGTTCAGATGACGTCACGTTGAGTTTCGAGTATAGTTATGTATAATATATAACTGGCGATATTAAGTTGTTTCGAAGTTCTCATTTCTCGAGTTACACGTAATTTCGAAGTTTTGCGGGAATATATGGATATATAGTATAGAGGCTAAAATCTCCCTTTGATTACGTCCTAGTAAATTAAAAAGCAAAGGAAAATATTTCTACAGTTTTTTTCTAAATGTAGGCTATCTTAAATTTTATGAGTACCTACGTCATAAAATTCAGTGCGGTGTGGTTTCATAAACAGTTGATTTATTCTTATGAACGACATTAGTAAGTCTGAATAATTGAATGTAGACTATTTTAAGTAATATATCAAATGCCAATAACATTATTATGGTTTTTGTTTGTTAGTTAATTTTAGTAGAACAAACACTCATACGTTGCAAAAAAAATTGTTAATTGAAAATTATACCTTAAGTACTTTTTTATTTAATGTTAATTGTATGTGTGTTATTTTATTAGTAAATAAATATATGTGCTTGAAAATGTGTTTGTTTTTGAAGGGGCTCTAAGTATTTGAACTTTATACTTTGATGTTTTTATATTGACAACAACATTTTATGTCTTGAATTACCGTGGCAGTTATGCATAGTCGTATAAATATGTACATTTCATTTATTTTACAGCGTAAATCCTCCACGATTGTCTAAATTTTACTGCAATGTAAGTTCTGGTCATTTTTTAACATTGCAACATGAAAATATTTCGCATAACGTACGTAGCTCTGCTCTCGTAAAAATAAAATAACATGTAAAATCTCGCCTGTAATAAAATCTTTTATTATTTGATCCCACGTTTACATGCAGATGCAAGATTATATTTGCAAACAGACTCCTTCTCAATATAGAAGTTTGTCGAACTGAAATTACTTTTAGTGCCTTGATATCTTGGAATGAACTTCGTAATATACAGAAATAAATTTCCCGAATTCAGTATTTTATTTTACCGATTTAAAATTGGATATCTTTGGCTAAAACCTTAAAATGTAAGAGAACGTTAACTTATTCGTTTTAATTTGTTAAGTAGTTGAGTTATATCGTGATTATGATGATATTTATGAGTGTATGTATTAGTGATACTTGGACCTTCATACAAATTTTGCTCTTAATTCAGGTAATGTAGCAAAGCGGGTATTATAATAAATAATACCGCTACACACTCATAGCTCCACACTATTCCCTGTATCGTGGGTGTCATGAACAACACACAAAAACAAGAACATATTCACACAGACTGAGAACAGAAATTTAAACCTATCAATCAAATTTCTGCCTCTTTGGGAACGTTACAGGAATTTGTCAGGAATCTTCTCATTAAAATGGCGATCTATTATCATAACCAATGCGTCACAAGAGTGATCGATAAAAATAACAAGCTTGAATTAATATTTTGGTGTATAAACCAGCGATGATATTAGAATAAATAAAAGAACATTCGCCTGAAAAACCGCTACTTTTAATTCACATATGGACAGATTATCATCTTCAACAATTCATATATATATATTATCATGTGTATGTAGGATTACTTTTGTATTGTTCTTATGTATTTTGTTTTTATAGTGGAAAATATACCGCTTTACGTGTTTATCTGCTTGGTTAGCTGGTAGACAATGCAATAAGGATTAAGCTCGCCTATTGTACCGTAATTTTTATTGTGGTCAGTAAAGTTTAAATAAATAAATAAAATAAAACATTCAGCGAACCTAATCGTCTTCGCCCTACCACGCCCTACCAAACGATGGAGAATTTATTGACTAGAACGTAATGTCTTTTATCAAGACGGACTAGCCGGATCAAGTGGCTGTCATGGAGACAAATCGTTACGCCCCCTAACTTCATTTCCTCGGTATCGTGTTAGATAATTTTCCAATAAGATTCGACTATTCGGATCTCGTTGACAAATTATTTACTTCTTCCTGATGGTTTACAAGTTTGTTAGTTTAGAAAGCATTTCAAATGTATATATTATGATATAAATACTTCGGGGACTGTTATGATAAGTTTTATCAATCATCGATATTTTCTCACTATCTATTTTCCATTGAATAACTAATTTCTTTATATATATTTCATGTGTGCACGCGTACATTGAAAATTTCATCCATTACAGTTTGCTTTATTCAGTCACGTCATAATATCGTAAATAAATACTGTAAATAATTTTCATAACGCGCCAAAAAGTATCGTTTAAAATTATGGAAATTTCGTCATGTGGTATTAACCAAAGTACGGTTTCAAAATTTGCTGTAAAATTGTCAGTTACGTAGGGAATATGGGACGCAATACTCGTATGACCGCAAACCAATAATCAGTGCTAACGAAGTGGATTGGATTAAAGCTGCTCACGCACAAATCATCCGCACAGCATGTGCGAATCGAGTTATTATTTACATTGAGTTTTTATTTTACTTTACAAATGTAATATACACTTAAAATACATAGATTTACTCTTTCATTAAGCTACTGAAAGCCTACAACATTTAACTAAGATCTTTATTTGAAATGAACAAAGTCTTGGATTTCATTACCGTCACTAATTAGCTGTAAGTCGTACGTTATAGGGTAGCTGAATAATGCAAGTAGGGAGGTCTTTCCCCTCAGCCCGGTGTCCCTCGTGAGGATTATTCCTCTTTGTTGAATCTCAACTTCTACATATTTGATTAGAAAGTAAGGAATAGACTGTATAGGTCATTGTTCTTTATTATAATTAACGATCTTTGCTCAGGATTGTATAAGGACTTGCAACCTCGCAATAGAATTACGTAGGTCGAAGTGAGTGAGGCGTACACAATGAAGTCATTACAAATATGCAAGACTTGAACGCAAATATTTATCTCTCAAATAAATGTTTGCCCTGCTTGGGCATTGACTTGGGACTGTTTGCTAATTAGCGTAGATGACAGGGACCTAAACAATTTAAGTGTAAGGTAAATTTCATAACATCTATTTCTTAATATGTCTCTTTCTGGTAATGCCTTTTGGTAATAAAGTCATCGTTTTGAAAAGATGAGATATTTAATGTTCGGTGAATTTGTTGAAGATTAACAATTTAAATTTAATGCTTATTGCATGATCGATTTCAATAGATAGGTCTGGATTTATTGAGTTGCTTTGTCTGTCTATCAGCATTAAAGATAAATTGCTTATCGTTTTCGTTTTATCTTTTATAAATGGATGAAAGTGGAATTGCGATATAAATAATTTAAAAAATCTTCTTCGGTCGGTGTAAAGGATATTCACCGCGTAAATTGCAGATAATACAAAGTTGATGTTGAATTTGCAGACGGTGATCAGGTTATTCGCTGAATTCAGAAGGCTCAAGACCGGTATGTGTGACGCAAATTAGGGAAAGCCTATGTCCAGCATTGAACCTTTAAAGGCTGATAGATAGCTAGAAATATCAGGTTATATCGGAAAAATTACGTTGATTACAGCGCTATCTGGTGTCAATCTAAGTAAACATAGAACTAATCCGAAAATAATTCCTTGTTCCTAAACATAGTATTAGTAGTATAAAAATGTATTGTAATAAATAAAGATAACTTAATTTAGCTATTATTATTATTAAATAACCTATATTAATCTAATTTAGCTTGTAAGATTTGAACCATACTAATCACGCTAAAAAAAGCTGGTAGGAGAGACATAAGTTGTTAAAAAAATAAAGAGTTACCATAAAATAATGCATATAAACACATCGTACACTAAAACTCAAACATTTAAATAGTAACACTGGAATCAAATTTTTAGTTGAACTCTATTGACACTTAGTTTGCACTAGTATATCAAAGTAGGTATTTGAACTGTTGCCGAAACCTGAGTGAAGCGAGAACAGAGGTATTCGTAACACCCGCGTGGATCAAAACTTTTACCTGTGTTGAGTCGTACCTACTCGTTTCCATTGGAAATTTAGTATTATGCTCCCTTATTTTAGTTTGCATAAACTAAAGGTTCTGTTCTAAAATAATGTTATCTTCTATTTTAATATCACTGAAGTTATATATTTCTCTAATGTGTATAGATCACATTTTGTGTGATATATGAGCATTGGTTTAATGTTTAACAATAAATCTAAGGTCGAAATAAGACATAATTAATGAGTCAAAGAGATATATTTTTAGTTTTTAATGTTCTATGATATTTTATGTAATGAATGTATTTAAAACACGTAATTATTACACATAAAATTATGTGTAAGATTTCCACAATTTTTCTCCACTTATACTTTGTATATAACACATGTCATACTACGTTTAACCGGGGGCAGAAAAGTTTTCCTTCTCGTATTAATATGTATCTAAATAGATAGATACTTTACATATGAGTTCGAAATTCAAAATCAAATCCTCAAAACTGTAATAAAAATTCCACAGTAAAACTATTTTATAATAAATTTCGCATTAATTTACCATAATGTGCATTGAATAAAGACTAACAATAATATGGTATAATAATATTACAAGCGATCACGTTATCGTTTCACGGTAGCATGTATATTCCACCCTTACGCCCTTTTCTATTACGTTTACCTGATTAACACGCGATTGTCGGCGTGGACGTGCAAGGTAGGTTTAATTCGTAGTTAACGCTCGCAAATACGACCTTTTCCGTTGCGAGTTTAGCCGTAATCGTAATCAAAACCGCCAGGTTAATTAACCCTCTGTCATTCGTTATAATATTAACGAAAGTTCTTAGTTCTTAAACCAGTTTAGAGTGGAGCCATCTATATTTCAGAGTTAGCTAACTTTTCTTTGAATGACTTTAATTAGCGAGTATGTTAGCTTTTTGTGTTTAAGTACAAGTATTAAATAGTTAATATGGACTATATATCTACTATATAAACTTATTGGTTCTATCTGAACATTTTTTTACGTAATTTTGTGATAAATCATCTTTTTATGATGCTGGAATTCACATTATACTATTTTTGTCTCTGCCTCTTTGTATGTCTTCTTATAAATGAAAAAGCTTGACCAATCTTGATGAAAATTAATATACACCAAGAATATGTGATGGTGCAAATTATAGGATATATATAAAATCGGTAAATTATTTTTTTGATTTGCGTGTATTTTACAACCTACGAGATTATTTCTTTATATAAACTTTATAATCAACTTCATGAATGTAAGCATAATAACGCATAATAGCATGAACCGCCGTACTCAATAAATGATCGTTTTAAGCTTAAGAATGCATGCAATCTTGCACCACAAATAACAAACCATTAGAACCATTTAGAAAACTTTACCGTTTCTTACTTTCAGACGATAATCGTCTAGTTTCTACGATTGCAGACATTTTGATGACAGAAATTTAAAATGCCATTGAAATCCCTCTAAAGAGTCTGTAGAGACATTAGTGCTGGAGTGACAATCACGCTCACAAAATAGCTAATTGCATTGTTCTCGCAATTGCGAGGGCGTAAGGCGTAATTATACTGAAGAGGCGACGCTTAACCATAAAAATCTCTCTGCATTTTAAGTGCCAGTTCACTAAGCTCCAACAGTTCTCTGGAATACCGTGACATCCAGTCATTCAATTGTCTTGCATTGAGGTTAAGTTGTAGCAATATTTTTTTTTTATTTTGTAACACTTTATTTTTTTGCATATTCAAAATTATATACTACTTGGAGACTCAACCACGCGTTGCTGCAGCTAAGGTTAACGTTATATCATATTGTAGTCAACTATTAAATATGTTTGTAATGATTTGCGAATAAAGATGAAAACGTTATACTATCGGATATAAAAATCAGTACATAAAGTCTACATTTTACAGCGCCGCCTGGCGGTGAGTTACATTTACATGTTAGTTACCTTCGATTGGTCAAAACAGTTTCTTAGTTCATCAATGTCATATATCCAAACATCCTTATTTATATATTGATGACAGAAAGCAATTTTGTTGTAAGTAGTAAAAATACTGAAAATGAGTTTATATACATATCTCAATCTCATTCGATGAACAATTATTTAGTTAATGTTTAAGATTTTGTATGTAGAATGCGATTTTATATGGTTTTTTCTTATCTCTTATAATCTTAATTGTAAGATTACTAAATATGAGTGAAAATAAAAATAAAAAAAAATGTGTTAATAGTTTGTGTTTTGTTTCATTTCAGTAGGTAACAATAATTATAGATTTATAAAAGTAACAAATCTCTCGTTTAGTTGTATTGAGATCATTTAGAATATTGACTCAAATCCCATTCGTAGGGTACCGTAAAAGGCAACAGAAGTGAACACCCTAGTTGGTAGGGCTTTGTATAAGGATAACATATAATTCATATTTTTAGTTTTTTGTGAGCCCAGAATGACTCACTAACACCCTACTGTTTTTTCAGGTACCAAATGAATATTTGTGTTCAAGCTGGGTTTTTCTTGATCACTATAGTTTAATAAGCGCTATCGTAATCCATATTGAAGCCACAATAAGTTGACCTATCTTGTCATTTGCCGGTTATTAAAAAATCTCTTTCAGTGAATCATTCGAAATACTGTTCTGAACTAATTGTGTAATATTAGCTATAAGCTAAAGACTTGTACTTCAGCTTCATAATACTATACTAAGCAATTAGATATACCTAAGTATAATGGGAACTGAGAACAAATAAACTACTTCTAACTTTAACAGGTTTACCCAGCTGTATAGTTAGGACGTCGATTATAAAGCTGCGGGCTTGAAGTTTTAATCTTCTGTTAGATATTATGAATAAGAAGTATAACAATGATGTTATTACAAACATTCTTTTCCTTTCTTATTTTTTACTTGAATAGTAGCCGTTAGCTTTATAAGTTAATAAAAAAGAATTGTGATTTGTAAAATCTTTTAATGTTGCTGTAAAGCGTTTTAAGTTTTATGTACATTAGGTTTTAAGTTTTTAAGTTTGTTATTAGATTCAAAAGTGATTGGTTTGAACGCATTTTTATCATTTACACTTATTTTTATTTAATTAAGGTCGGTGTCAACAAATGTGTTGATTCTACAACGGCATTGACCTAGAAAAATATCGATTTACTTTTAGTATTGCATTATTTGTAGTTCATTAGCTTGAAGTCTTTCTTTGTAACTACCATTTTGAT
>DWPA01000359.1:0-26687 GCA_018251375.1 Calpodes ethlius
TATAGGACGAATTTATACACCACCAAGTGGTAGGATAAGAGCACATACTTTAGTAAATAGATCTATAGTTACCTTATTCGTGTAAATAAAGATTTGATTTAATTTGGTTTGATTGTCTCTTTTCACAATTTGCAATCATACTATCTGAGGTAGTTTTCAACCATTTTATAATATAAGCCCGACTTAAAGCCGGCTTTGTATACGGAGCTTTAAAAGATCTTAAACTTTGCCACTAAGAAAATAAAACAGCATGTTAAAAGCCAACAACGAGGCTTTGAAAGTTTCGACACAACTTTGTAAAATTTTTTAAGAATATGTTTATAAAGGAACTTGATTTCATCGTGATGGAATAAAAGCTTCATTGTATCGCATTGTGTTTTAATATACGCATGAACTTTAGAAACTTATTATAAGTTTTAAAGTGGGCCGTGCTTTGGATTCATGTGATTGAGTCTTAGAAATCTTCGATAACCGTGGTTCGATTTTTAATCTCGTCTTGTTTTCGACTGCTATATTCTTCCTTTTTAATTCTTTTATTAAGTTATATATTTTAACAGATAGTTTTTAAAATAAGAAACTGTGGCTTTCAGATAGTTGAAAATTAGAAAATAAAATACACAAAGACGAATATGTACTACGGAAATTATAATATCAAAATTGGATCATTTGTAATTCTCCGTCCACTTCCCACACGCTAAGAAATAAATATCTGCATCGGCCGGGAATCGAACCAGGGACCCCTCGCTTCGCACGCAGGGAAACTACAAACTAGGCTACGGGACCGTCATAAAAGAAGTTATTATCAGTAACACGTAAAACATTTTTTTTATTCACAATATCCTCGCACTTAACCTATGTTAAACGAGAGATAATAAAATATTCATTATTCTAATATGAGATCGTTATATTGTATGTAACAACCAGTTGAATGTTATCTTCAGTAACGAAGTCCCGCAACTCGTTTATATAAGTATAGTGTACAGTTATTATAGTCCTATCATCGGAAACTAATTTTAATTGCTTTTTTGTAACAGATATTTGATAATTATAGCTAAAACGGTTAAAATTAAAGTACTTTAACAACCTCTTTTGAATAATTGAAAGAATACAAGTTATTAATTTATAATCCTGTAATAATTTTTACTGTATTCAATTTACATTTTAATTTGTTTCAGGATAAGAAATACCAGCCAGTCATGGATTTTCTTCTCGGTTCTGTTATCGGTGAAAAGGTGATTCGTTATTGAAACGTAGAAATCTTGCAACCTTTATTAAAAAATATATATTACGCAGTAAGCTCGTAAACTGAGTGTGTTTTAGTGTGTCATTTCTAAATAGAACAATATGTTTGTACTTTAGGACTTAATGCATATAAAAATATCGAGCTTCAACTTTCATTGTTTATAGCACTCCATGATATTTGTACAACTGGATTTAACCAGTAAAGATGAAAAATACAACTTTTATAAATTGTAAAAGAAACTTGAAAATTAAAAAAGGAAAATGGAATAATGAAAATCAAGTTATTATATTATTACTATATTATATATTAAGTTATATAAGTATAAGATGATGTAAAAGGAGTTTTCCTGAGTATAATGTGGGAGTCTTCAAAAGGAGAGTGAATAGGCTCTTTATAAGTTAGTGCGCACAACATCACAGACTACATCGCCACTTACCATTAGGTGGGATAGTAGTCAAGCACTGACTTATTGTATTTAAAAAAAAAATATCTCTATCTGAGCGCTTCAGGACGTATTGCAAGTATCGCGGTGTGAGAAGCATCTCACAGTTGATTGGTAGGCGATCATTTCACAGAATTATTTCGTATTGTTTGCTATCCGGACGACATGCGACCGGTGACGTTACCCTCGAGCGGGGCGGGCCGGTTCTGTTTGCTCGCCGCTCGGGACCACGTGTAATGTCGTGGTTAGTGTACAAACTGAATGAAGGTCGTCAGTCACCCAGTGAGTCTCCAGTTCTAAAATCAAATTCAAACCAATTTATTCATACAGATCTCACTGGTACTCTCATGCACGTCATTTTTAAGGTTCAAAAGAAATATAATTATATTAAGAAATAGCCTTATAATTTCGCCATGTCCGTCCGTACGCAGCATAGCGCAGATACCTTTAGTACTAACAAGCCGTAATTTGTCAGGAGCTGGTATACATATTTATCACACTAACTTGAATTGCTACAATAAAATAATACAATAGGGGTACCTACCTACCCCACACGTGAAGTGAGGATGATTTTGTTGTTATGGACTCCGTAGTGTGGAGTGTCGTTGGATAGGCTTTTCAAATACTTTAAGTGTTTAGATATAAAATTTTAAATGTAGGAATCAAAAATATTAAGTCCTGTGATAGGTAGGTAGATGGTCGTTGATGGACATGTGAAATAAATCCCAGTAGTTGTTATTCATTACTGATAAATAATAGTTCATTTATTGTTTTCAATATAAACGGGCAATCCAACACAGATATGTATATGTATTCATTACTATTTACACGTACTTAATAGCATCTCAATGCATCACATTAAAAAAAAAAAAATGTCACCTAACGACTGTATACTGAAGTGGTCTCTTCTGTAGTAGATACTTTTGTTAAAGTTTGCTGCTATAGGTATCAAATTTTAGTTCACATAATTAAAAGAAAACGATTTATACGATAAGTCTCTGATTGAAGTATTTTATTGTCAGGCACATGATATATTTTTATTGAGAATAGTTTCATGAATAAATATTTCGTTATGGAGTAGTTAACCAAATTTTAAAATCCACGGTTTGAACTAACTTATTCATTTTATCTTTCAATCAATACTTACATTCATATAACAAAGGTTTATATAATCTTGTTCTAATATCGATCGGCCACATTTGTATACACTATTATGGGATTCTATAGAAATGGACTTTGCATAACATCCTGTGTAGATGCAACGTCGTATCTCGCGGAAATGATTAACAAACACACAACATAACAATAACGTGCCGCGCAGAACAATGAGCACGAGCCGCAATGCCAAGAACGTTCAGTTCAATAGCCGCGTGCTGGAGCCGCGATACCGGCAGTCATATTACTGTTACTGTTGCTACATAATCGCAAGAGTTACCACGTTCAGAACGCACGTGGCGTTACCGCATTACCACCACGCTACCGACACGCTTCGATTAAACCCTAGCTCGCCCTACCCGGGGTCACGGTTAACAAAACTAACACGGCATGCCGTCCTGTAATCGATAACTCGATACACAAATATTTGGGTACTGTGTGGTTTAAATACATGTGGGACTGATGTCGGCGAACAAATATAACATCGATATATGTATTTCGTAGTGTTATTTTATAGTTAATTATCACTGGCACGTGCCACCATTCTCTTTTATGGACATCGCTGTTTTTGTTCTTCAGAATTTCGTCAAGATAGATAGACAATAGATACGTTTCATAGTTGCATATAGATTTTTAGAGAGAAACTAAATATTATTATGTAAGCCGATGTAAAACCAATTACATACTTTGGGGAACTGATGACGTCTATCCGTTTTCCTTCGTGCATTGATGTATTCCAACTCAATTATAATACATATCTAACAAAAGCTGGAGCTTTTCAGCTATAAGCCAAGAAGTTGCTTTGAATAGACGTTGTTAGAGAGAACTCTAACATAGCGAAATCTGGTTGGCGAAGGCTAATGGCTCCAATTCAGCGGTAATAACATTGCGTTTTATATAACACTCATCGCGTCATTAGTCCTACACCCGTCACCCGTCACCCGTCGCCCGAACGCTGCAAAACTCATGTTTGGATTGTTCTCTTCGTCATGTATAGGTACAGTGCGCGATCAACTTTAGGGCTCAGGGGCTGCGCTGGGCAGTCTACCGCGCTAGGCAAAATAAACTTGGTAAGTATCTAACATCAAATCTATAAAACGTTGACAATGGACATTTTATTCGCCATTTTAAATTGCATACAATGGGGACTGAAAATTATTTTTTTATATGAATAAATATACGAAATGCCTAAAAAGTAATTATTCAAATTAAGTCCACATGGGTCGTTGCTACTGTGTAATACAATAAGCAATGTGTTAGCAATCACATATATTTCACTAACACGTTCGCTCGATAGAGTTCTCCGCGAAGCATTGATCTATTAAGCGGTTCCTATTAGTATTCATGACGTAGCCCTCTACTAAATTCCCACACTAGATTCTAGCGAGTAAGTTGCGAGCTCGAGGTGTTGTAGTAAATGACAAGTAAAGCTCGACAGAGCCGCGCTCGCGTTCGGGCGCCCTCCCGTCTAATAGTTCCTCGACGTGTGGCTGAGTTTGCTGTACACTTATCAAGGTCTTATCTACCTATCAAGTATGCGCAGTGTTGCCTCAATACGAATCAAAGAGACCTCGCATTTTAGAGCTAACGAGGCTTTTAATTACCGGCGAGATCACGACGTGAAGTAAAATGCTGGCAAAGACGGAATCGAAGAGTTGAGGTACGAAAAGAATAAAAAAAATCATATTTAATGTTATTTTGTATAATCAAACTTTCAAAATGCCGCTATATTTAACCGAATAGAATTAAATTAATAACAAATCTAACGGTAAAATGATATTAATAAAATGTTCACTCATTAGGATTACCTGTGTCGCGGGGGAAAGATTCGAAACAAACATTTATACATACGTCTTCCCCGGTGGAATACTCGAACCCTAGACCACTCGCTTACCAAGCAGGATCCCTACTGACGGGCGTAAAACAAGTGGTTAATGCCGGTGATCTATACATACCTAAAGTATACAATAAATAAATAACAGAATAGCATGTTAATTGAAATGAGATATGGCAATAAATAAATAGTAAGGGTAGCCGGGGGTGTTCGCTGTTCGCCGTTAGTTATTTGTTAACGCTATTTCAGTGTCGCCCTGTCGCCGTAAACTAATGGTAGTCGCAACTAAGTAAAGTTACACAAGTTCCGTTTATACCGTACCGATTCTAGTACAGTTATTTAAAGTTTAACCAACTTTCGTAACTGCAATTACAAACTAATTTTGAAACCTCCGTGTATAAGTAATGTTAGTGCTCGACGTGAACCGAATAACCGGGACGAGAGTTCAAGTTGTAGCTCATTGATTATTATAGATTTGTGAATCACTCAATCGACCAACCTATTTTCTGACAGAACTCGCTCCACCGCCGGTCAGACCGGAGTACGGAGCGATGGCAATGAGTCCAAACTCGATACACCTGCTAGCGCGCTAGCCTTCTACCCGCTGTGCGATAACTATCTAGGCGTTTGTGATGTGAGGTCAAGGTCGCAACAATTGCAGTGCTGTCGATTGAGCTTATCTTTAAAACGAGTAATACATCTATCGACCTGTCGCAATACTAGTGTTAAATAAGAAATAAATGTAACTAAATCCGCCGTGGTGCAAAACTTCATTTGAACTAAACATATGTCTTAGAACTTTTCATTGAATATCTGCTTGTCCTAAACACACAGATACACACAATAATTTACTTTGATCCTTTACTCGCCCCTCAATCGATATACGTTAAAAACATTTTGTAATTTATGCTGAACGAGCGTCTTTGAGAGATGTTTAGACAAAGTTCAGATATTAAATTGTAGATACTCTATCGACTGGTTCATCAAAAGCCACTCAACGGCTGTGACCAGCTTTGAAGTTTGTCAGAAATTTACGTTTTAGAACGTTGTCTATTATGAAAGAAGTTCTACTTGCGGTACGAAACTCGCTTACGGTAATAGGAGATGTATGTTCGTATAAAATATTCAAAACAATTTGTAATAATTAGATAGTTTGGCTTTTGTTTCACAATAGCTAAACATTACAATTTAACATTTTCAGAAATTATAGACGAATATAGAAATTGATATAAGTCAAGGATTTCTTAATTGTTTACAGTTTTGTGTAACTAGAGAGCGTAGGACAGTAAGTAGAGAAACTAAATAATTAAATTTTATCACATACAAGTTGACGCGGCACATCGTATTAGTTACCTCCCCCCGAATAGGGCATGAAAGAAAGTTCACACTTGCACTTCAACGTTAGTACGAGTAGCTTTCTTGTTACAAGTGTTGCACATTGTGTTTAAATCATAACAATCAGTTGTAAAGAATTTTTGGAAATAGGTACCTACTTTTTAACAAGGGTCCAATTAAACGTATATTATTATTTATGAACCGATTGAGACGTTTCTATGATTAGCGGAAAAATATACAGACAAATATTCTCAAATTATTATTATGGGATGGAGGTAATTTACAAGTAGGTCAGGGGCGTCACGATGCAGCTCTATAACTATCCGTCCTTCTAATTTAGTGCAATTGTGCTCCATGTTTGAGCGAAGTAAAGCGAAGGGCAGATGAAATTTCTCAGCCAGTGAATACGGCACACTGAGACCGATTGATAGTGTATGTACGTATATAAGGATGTCGACGGAGTTAACACTAAAGGCATAAGCGCAATCTCTTATCGTCGCTAATGACGTTTGATGAAGTTTTGTAACTCATCTATTTTGGACAGGTATGAAATGATACGTATTGCGACATATTTTAGTATTTAGGGCGTAGGTACATACAATGCTTGCAAATAATGGAAAACGTTTCTATATGAACGTTCATGTAGATATGGAGAGTGGAAAGCTAGCCGGCTCACGTCAATCGACGCAGGTAAAGCGATAGACAGCTGCAATGAAAAACCAGAATCGATGCAGAACGCCGTATAGTGGTATAGGTGTTTTCATTGGTACTACCATACTATCTAATCTGGATATACGTGATTATGATTTCGAATTAATATTGTACAGTTAATTAAAATGCCTTATATAATACACTCTTTTCCGTAAAACTTTTTTACCTCTCACAAAGTTGCAGGCGTCTACGAGGAGAATAAATGTTAATCATGTTACTCACAGTCCACAGGCACACGTTTGATATATCTAACAGACGTTAAGTATCTGCCCATAATGGACACAATAACATACAAATACCTACAGATGAAACACGCCTCCGCGGTTACCGATGCACTGAGCTGCTACGTAACTGCAAATATCAGAGATAGGCATTGAGCATAACGTTCATGCACCAGTTCCAGATTTTAGGAAAGTCTCTTCACAGCTCGGCGTTCACTTATTGTGCCCGAAACAAAAAGTTACCGAAGCATTTCGTTGCTCGTTGTAGGTAGGTACTACGGAAAAATACAACGAGGGAAGTTCTCTCAGCTAACGAACGACCCGGATTCAAATCTTTTCGGTTGTGAGGCCTTGTTCACTTCAACATATTGTAATAGTCGAATACATGTGTTCTGGAGCGATTGTAATAATTCGGCCGCATCTGAGCGGCCTACGCTTTACGCTTGCGGTTCCCAATCCCATGACAGCTGGATAAGCAAGAGTAAAAGTAACAGGCGTCAAAAGCCGGGCTTCCTGTGAGGATTATGTTATCGATATCATTATAAAAATCATTTTATCCCTAATATTATTTCCGTGAAGCCTACTAGGCTCGCTACCACCTTCTCGCATGAGTAAGTCTCCAAACAACACGTCGTGTTTTAGCTAGGGGCTTGAGAGCCAATTCCACTCTCTTAGCCCTCAACTCATCGATTAGGCCTTTGTGATACCGTTATTCACGGGCGACAATGTTCGCTTACAATCAATCGGTTGTAAATAGAGTTACAAAGATCATCCTATTATCAAGTTTAACATAGTGATCATGAGTTTATACTCAGGTAAATTAATTTAAACAAAGTATCGAATTAACTTCTACGTTAGATCGAAGTGAAGGAAGTGAAGTAGTTAAATTTTAATTATGTTCAAAAATAATTTATTTTTAAAACACTTCGAACGTTATTTTTCTGCGTCTACCACTAGTCTTGGGGTAGGGCGAATCATGCAGCTTCATGTATGAACCCAAAACAACACGCCAACAATTACTGCCTTATTATCTTAATGTAGGTTGATAGTATAAGACGGTTCATCGTTAATTCATATCTAATCACCGTTTCTATTGTCGTATTTGGTATTAGATACTCATATATCTAAAGCCTACATTGTTGCTTAATTCATGATATATGTTCATTGAACGAGGCTTAACAAGGGGGGAAAGTTGTTATATGTTCAAGATATACAACTAACTATACTAAAAATTAAATAATAAAAAATACAGTTCAAGGTCCAAACTAGACGTTAAAAATTTAACTAGTTTCACATAAACTCAGATAACAAAGTTAGAGGTTTGCCCACGTAGCTGCTAGCGAGTACGGTGACAGTGAACTTCAGTCGTCAGCATGCTCCAATACCAAACTAAACTAAGGTAGTTAGCTAGTGACAGTAGTGGCTGTGGTGGCCCGCACCATCTACGTCTGGGTTGAACAGTTACCTGTTTATCTCAATGTCACCGGCCCTGCATCGCTGACATTTGCGATAACTCTATAATATCAATTCCACTTATATTATGTAAAGGACAACTTTGTTCAAAAATAAATACGTGAGATAACAAACAGTCTTTGTACTATTAATTAAAAGAGCCGATCAATTAAGTCGTTATTTTTAAAACAAAAAAATTAAATATAATAAAGTTCTCTGACTTATCTATAACAATAATACTATTATATGGTCTATATCCGTTCAGAATATAATTACTGTCCACCAACTTAAGTTACGTCCTGTCTCATTGTAATATCAGTATATACCAATAGAAATAAAAGCGAATAATGACAACCAAAGTATAAAAAAGTATTTTTGCCAATTATACATAACAGAATGCAAATGAGCTCACTGGAGCGGCCTTCCGAAACCCAAGCAGTTCAGTGGTAATATTCCTATGAAGAAGGTATACAAATATAAATTAAATTTTAGAGAGACTCCCTAATACGTGGGCGTTGTATGCAATGTATGTAGCATAGTACACGGCTCCTCAAAGGAGGCATTTCAATCAAGATGAAGCAGCTAGACTGACCCAACAAGTGCCTAACTACTGTAACACGGAATGATCGATCACCCAGTATGCCACCACATTTCAGTGCTACTATAGTTCAGTCTAGACGGAGACTTACCCTTATCGTTCTAACAATAAAAAACAGTTGAATGAGAAATAAACACCGAGCGGTACCTGACACGACTTGGAAATCCGTTGAGTGACGTGAAATGGATATTTTGTTTTTATAAATGGAAATAAAAGGAACTGCGTTGACTCTTTGCACTAACAAATAAATAAATAAACAAGTTTGAGCAACCCTGGAGGAATATAAAATGATCGAGCCTCTCTTGTGGGTAAAATAAATCATCTTACCGCGACCATTCACGTTCAATACATAATGTAGGCTACGTTGCCGAAGTACGTACCTAATATGGTTGTGAGTAACCTCGAATATTAATACCCCGTTTTCACATTCATAACAACGGAACAAGGTCGGGAGTTTATTATTAATAGCTAAGTGGCTATAAAGGCTCAATAGGCCTTCGGCGTACACCTGCCGCGAGGCCTCGGCCTCTCGTCGAGAGCGGTTCAATAGCCGCGCCCGCCTCGCGAAGATCAACTGATAGGTTACTTGGTTACGCTTTTGTGAACATTATCAATAATGTTACCGAATTTCCCCGACGCCTAATAGCTACACACGGATTAGTTTTAACTTATAATTTATACTGTCGTAGCTCCACCTACATACTCCTATATATGATATTTGTATATAGTTGGTGTCAACATGCGATACCTGCATAGTTCCAAGTAGTGAAAGTTATAAATACGCAGCCAGCCCGCCAGTTACCTCGTTAGCCTGTCGACGGATAAGATGGTCCTGAATAAAAAGATTTCGTTTTACGATTACTTTACGACTCTCTACTTGTAGTGTCCTATCGTAACGCACACATAAAAATTATACGTTCAATAAACATAATAATGGCAGTAACAGGAAATGTAGGTGGCACTATAACGGATATTGCCGTGGCGTCAGTGACGTCACGGGAGGGCCGGTGGCGCAGTTCCGGGCCCCGGCTCCGGCCGACGAACAATACACATTCCTTGTGGTTTATGAATGAGGCGACCGTTGCAGGCGCGGGTCGCGCGGAGTACCCAATTATTAGCCGGCGGCAAGGGGCTCGGTATCCGCAGTGATCCGCACTGCTATTGACATGTTACGTATCAGAAATATATGTCATTGTGTGGTTGTGATTGTCAATTTCTGTACGGAGATATGGCAGTGTATGGGTAGCTCGTTTCTTCCGTTTTCCAATGCTTCCATTGAGTAAAATATTTTAAGACTATTATTACTTCAGAAACCTTTTTTTATTTTGACTAATTTCTGTTATTATACTACCTGATTCCTTGAAAATACAGAAATGCGATTTGGACTTTTTATGTGCGTTATTTCATTAGCAACAAGGTTTTTGGCGGGTATGCTGGAAATCATTGTTATTTATCGGAGACTAATAATGACATGTGTTTGTATCGATTTTAACGAATACTAAACAAAAGAAATACATTAATTGCACTCTTATTTTTTTTTACATAAAAAAGGTCAGTGCTTGACTACTATCCCACCTGATAGTAAGTGGCGATGTAGTCTATGTGATGTTGTGCGCACTAACTTATAGAGCCTATCCACTCTCCTTTTGAAAACTTCCACATTATACTCATATGTTTAAACCTAAACGTAAAATAATATGACAACGATAATAAAACAATTAAAATAAATCCGACGTTACGATATCACACCGCGCTCTGAGTCGGTCCAGTGTCATTATTACAGACATACACGAGTGACATAGAAAAACGTTTTACAAAATAAAAAGTTAGCAGACGTGGTTCACGTGGTGTCGCCGTATTGTCATACTCCCACATTATGACTATGCAGACACTCATTTTTTCTATAACTCTGTAGAGAAATAAATGAACTTACCGAAAGCGCTTCCTCGAAGTTCTCAAATAAATATTTGCGTCTTGTTAATATTATTTTCGCTTACAAAGTTATGCACAAATTGACTAAAAGTGAAGAGTTTACCCGACTTGATCTGTCGTGTCGTGACCGGCACAGCGTGCGCTACGAAAATAAGGAATACTTCACACTGAAAGCTTCCGATATCGGATCGATCGGCAAAGATACTATCTCCTGGTATCTTGACTGACCCCATACAAAATGTCTCGTACTGTCATCGTCATCGTGAACTTACGACGATTTACTACATACATTTGCGGAAATTACCGTTTAAGTGTACATTCATGGTAAATATATAATTTAAACACTAATTACGCGTTTACAGAAATTCTGTAAAACATGTAGAAGGCACTGGACGTGGCCTACTACATTCATGATAATCAATATCATTACACACTTACACTTCTTAAGCAGGATACCTTGCATAATACGTGCACGTCATGGTCATAGACAATTATAAATACGATTGCGATGCTTATCCTGTATATCTTATTTTGTGTATGTTATCGCAGTACATCATCGATTTTGATGTCAACGATATCCGATATGGATTCCATGTCGCATCATTACTCGGCATGTTAAAAATAATGATAATGATTATGAAATAATGCTGAAACGATTATTCCCGAATACTTTTAAACATCTAGAAACGAAATTCTTCAAGTCCAAATAATGTTTAGATTTTTTTTTCTATTTTACATAAAATTAGTCAGTACTTGACTACTATCCCACCTGATGGTAAGTGGCGATGTAGTTTATGATGTAGTGCGCACGACCTCATAAAGAGCCTATTCACTCTCCTTTCCACTAGATTATAGTTTTATAATTATTATCATTAGTAAGCACGGAGCCAAGCCGCCCGCGCCTGATGATCCGCAGCGCCGGCGGTGTGCAGAGCCCTACGCGGCGCCGCCGTGACCGTGCCGGCTTCGGTAATGACTGCCGGCGGCCGCGCGGCCCGGTAATAGCATAAAATCGCTTTTGTTGGAATCCCGCTTGCTCAAGCCGTGGTGGTTCGGACTGTTCGTTCCCAGAAAAATGTGGGAATTGCTAGCCACCCTTCAATATTCATCTGAGCCGGTAACGTCGAAGTGACAGCTTGTAGTATATTTAAGTACAAATCAATCTAATTTACTTTTCTATACAAAACCTCTACATACCTACAAACAACAAAACGGAATTTTAACTGAAATAATCCACATCAATCAAATCAAAGTTATAGATAAAAAGTTACTCTAAGAAATTATGTATTTCATTGTTACGTGCAATACAAACTGTACTAAGCTACTACTGAGCTACTACACAGTGTACAAGTGCTAGTTTGAAGGTATTAAAGTTATACGATCTGCTCACAATGCGGAGCAATAAATCCTTATCTTGAGATAAACCGCTCATGCCTGTCGCAGTTCACTTTCTTACGGCCGCTATGACCGTAGCTACGGGTACGTCACATGAAACAGTTTCACTGGCATGTGGCAGCACGTGCCAGCAGCATTGTACCTATTTACTTTCAATAAGAAGGCACTGCTTCAACCTGTTCAAAACCCGTGAGTCAGGCGCAGTACGAAAGTCTCTGCAGACATAAAAACTATATAAACTATAGTCTTGCTTCACTCGACAAACATGAAGACGCGGCTTCATCTAGCTACTGGTTATTAAATGTCGGTTTCCAAAATTAAAAATAAAAAGTATTCTACGGTAAATACAAATACCGTATATATAAGTAACTGGCTCAAAAACAAATTATTTACCCTGCTGTTACACGTGAAAATTACTGGATAGATTTAGATGTTTAGCACATTTATAACTTACGTCATGGGTCCTAGGATTCCAGAAAACATATCAGTTCCCACGAACATAAAAGTTTGTAGAGCAGTTCTGTAACGATATAAGTTATTGATTTTTTGAGTGTATTTATGCAATCACTGTAATAAAAACCCCGACATAGGTTTACTGAAACACAGCGTGGACATGTTTGCTATGTAGTTCATTATTAAAAACACACATTTTCAGAATAAGGACACCATCACAGCATACCAATCAGTTGAGGAGGGCCATCTGTTGACACAAACTAAATTAGAATTTCTGACACACCGGCATAAATTGAATTCAATAGATAATCAGGCAAGAACGCAAACAAGGACATCATTCTGACATCTCTGAAAACTGGCTAGGTTTTTCAATATATTCTTATTTTTGTAAAATAAATTAGAATTTACAAGTTTCTAGTACCTGATTATTTAACATTACGCTTTTCCGATCGTTTATTTTAAGGTCTATAAAATAAATATTTTATAATTCCCAGGTGTGTAGCCGAATCATTTCAATCCAATTTTTTGTTCTACCTGCGTTGACCACTGATTTGGATATAAAGGCCCCGAGAGCATGAAATCCTATTATATTACGGTTCAGTAAATCGTGAACTGAAATCCAGTTCGAACTACGATGTAAAGTAAAGCGGGCTGTGGGCTCGTATACGGTTTCCCGCCAAATCACCTTCCAATAGTACGGACATTGTTTGTTCAGTTAGTTAAATCTGTTTTTTACGTTTCTGTTAAGTAGCCGACAGACCTGCGAACGAGTACCCTGATGGTATTAAACGATCACCTTCACCGAGGCCCATCTGTAACGTTGAGGCACCACTGACGTATTACTTGCCAAGAATTTAAAAAATGAAACATAATTTAGGTTCACATGAGAGGATTGAAGTATCTCACAGTTTGCAACTTGTTACATATTTTAAATACCCCGGAAAATGGTAATAGGTATGTTATGGTTATTCGTGTTCAAGTTGTAACAATAGCAGCTAAGGGCGCGGCGGCGGCGGCGACGACGGCGCGGCTGACTCAGTACAATCATTACACAATTGGGTTCAAAACACCGAAATACGAAAACGCTGAGTAGCTCGGTTGCGTGGCGGCGGTGCGGCGCGGCGGTGCGGCGCGGCGGTATGCCGCTCGAACAAAAGGGCACGACGCATACGAACGATGCCGCGGGTGTATAACAACTACAAGGTTTACCTTTAAAAATATCAATTTTACTAACGACATTATTTTAATCTGCTCTCCGGCTTCGCGAAATGGAACTTTCTCCTAATTATAAAAGGCTAATGACGAGGTAATGTCGTATCTCAAATGCAAATTTTTGTTTGGTAGGTATGTCTTTTGATAAAAAAAAATCTGACTCATCTTAATGGTTAAAATATAATACATTTTAAGCACATATTTTACGTACATTGTACTCTTGTTTTTAAACAATAATAAAGCCTGGAGCGCTCTGGAGAGACGGAGAGAACCACGGGCTGCTAAGTTGGCTACCTTTAACTTGTATTGTCCAGCTCGATGTCGACAGCAGGCCTCCCTGTGACGACACCTATTAATTGACTTGCGATGTTTGTTAATCTGTTAGAATTCTATGTAAGTACAACAGCTGCATTAAAACTCCGTAATCCTTTTCCACACAAATTTTAAATAATAATATTCTTTGTGTTGGCTTCGGATGAATTAACTTCTTAACGGTTCACAAACAGACATTTAATTTTATATACGCATTCAATTATGATAGCCCGTGCTGAACTCCATTATATCCTGACCGCCTCTCTCGACGTTAGCTTCTGACGCAGAAACTCAACGATGAACAGCTTATTTATTATTTTTCACTTTTCAGTGCAGTATATTAGTGTTCATTTTGTTTTATAATGCCAGGTGAAATTGTTATTGAACCTGCTGAAATTCTCTTCCATATACTTATGGGTCTTATAGGTCTTTCCATATACATAAGATTGTAATTTACACACCTAAGTTTTATCCATGCAAAAAACTGAATACCAAGTCAATAATTGCTACTGCCGTATCTTACAGGTGTTCTAGTGGACGTAAAACGGCAGATGTCACGCTGGGCACGAACCATGCAATTGCACCTTTAGTTCCTGCAATGTCACCAGCCGTTCAACTGGTTGCAGAACATCTCGTTCCTTATTAGTTACTGGACTTGCTCGTGAACACAGTTTTTTACTGAATTTTCAATGAACATAAAGGTCACACACTTTTTACGCGGCTCACATACGAAGGGATCTCTACAGCTTGTGTTCAACTTCAACTAGCCGACAAAGTGGAATATTTGAACAAATATTAGATAACCGCACACGAACTGGCGAACTGAGCTAACATCCCGACCCGCTGTAGACTTAGCTCACACTCCTGGTAATCTTTACATGACCGTGATAGAGGTTAGTGGGATTATGTAACCTGTACCAATGTACAGGGAACTGCCACACCGGCAACGGCTCGCCTGTTACTGCAGCCCTAAAGCGAAGTATCATTAAAATAATGTATTGAATATTTACAAAACTAACAAACGAACCCACACCAAATTAAATAGTTTAGTAGTTGTCATATGTAAATAATATAGAATCAATAAGGTTATATGTGTTCAGAAAGTTGCTCGATATCACTAATCCAGCGGGATCTCCGCTTCAATCTAGTTTTCAGCAAAACGTCTGTATCAATGACGAAGACCCGTTCGCTTGTTTCTGGTAAGTCGCTGCTATTTCGCCCACACAAACTAGCACTACCCTTATACGAATAATCTACTATAGTACCAGAATGTTTAGAATGAAATTATTGTTTATAGTAAATAACTGTGCCTAAACAAACCAGCCGAAGGTCCAAGGTAGACGAATATTCAAATTTGAATTAGGTATGCAATAATATGTAAACAAATTTAATTATATGGAGGCGTATGTACATTTAATCTTTAAGCTCGTGAAGGTATTTTCGCATGACTAACTATCTGTGCTCGTAGTATTTAGGTTACTACTCTGTGTTTGCATGTGTAACTAGTTGTAGTAGCTACTCAAACCGTATTGGAAACCTTAAATATTTTAATGAGAGAACCAGCTCCCATTTTATGACAGACTGGAGTATTTTACGGGTAATAAAATTACGTGAGTGGATGGAGTCCCCTGACTTGGCTGAAGGTGGGGAGCAAGGACTATTATCTCTTCGTTGCTGGAGGTTTTCGTTACGCTCCAAATGACGTGGAAAATTTGCTCGCGTTTACTATCGAGACGTTCTAAGTCAGCTTGCGGGCGGAGGAACCCGTCTGCGAGTGAAGAAAGATTACATCCAAGATAATTATTTTAGTCAATAGAAAGCCCAGTAACATGTAAACTGGTTAAACATAAAGATTAGATTTGGGACACGTAGACTGTTACAACAGTAATTGCATGAGGTTAGTTAAATTATGAGTTAAGGAGCTCGATACGATCTACTTTACGACGCACTAAGCTAAATATGCAGATCGTAGATATAAAGTGAACGCTACAAATACTTACCTAATGTGGTTTTGTTAATGGCAATGTAAACGTTAGCTGGACCACTGCCGCGTCTAGCCATCCAAGCGTGACAACTAGTATAAAAAAATTAAGTAGGATAGGGCATTTACCAATGTAAAATTACAATATTAGCCTAGTTTATTCTGAATAATTAAAAAAGTCCTAAGACCCGATCATAATGTTGTTAGTTTATTTACATTTATTGACATTGCTGTGTGCCTAGCTTACTGTGGTTTTGAGATCAATCACTGTGTCATGTGTATCTTTGTGATTTTTTTTTTGTCTATTCTGTCAATATCTGAGTCTTTAAAATTATCCTGAATACCAAACCAAGTAGTGAAGATGCCGTCCAGCGTCGTGGTGCGCAAACAGTACCGGGGTCAGGACAGGAAGCACAGGCGTAAGTTGCACATCTGCCAGAAATGTCGCTTTTTTGTCTCGGAGATTTGGAAATACCGCAACCTAACTAGGTTGTTGCTCTTCAAATTGTTGAAAGGCTTCATATGTGTAGAGGTATCACGTTAGAGTGTAAGGTGAGAAGACGAATGTAGGAAGTGAGTCAGCACGTACCCCAGAAGTCAAACAGCACATTGCACGAGAACACGCGAATTGTACCCACACTAGAAGTAGTGGACTATTGTTCTGTTTACAGATGCATGTGATATTACTTTACGAACACCAGGTGGCGGAGAGCGTGTGCGGAGAAAGCGAGGAGAAACGGCCGTAGGCATTACCACCATGCAAACTGTAAGTGTTCCTGGAGGATACTTTATGGTATATGAAAGGTTTATTACTAATGTCCGTACGGAATTGGTTGATGATAACCTCTTCATCGTTTTTGATACATCGCAGAAATGCTCCACGACCTATGATAGGACCGATATTTTTAATCTATAGTAATAAACGGCCGTACTTCCACGTTACGTAGAAGAATACCTGTAAGATTTTATTCATGAAATTACAGCTATTCGTCAAATTTACGTACACACTAAAATGAAATGGAGTGAAAATTTGAGTAGATATAATGTTTTTATTCGAAGTATGTATTTTTCTAAACAAACATTTTTCGAAAGTAGAAAAGCAATATATGCTTGCTAAGCCAACAATGGCCTGTTCAACTGCTGCACATATGAAAGTAAAACGTCTGTAAATAAAATAAGTCGTAAATTAACCGCACACTTTCCACTTTCACTGCCAGCAGGTGCCGAGAAATTACTTCATAAAACATTTAAACGTTATAATTATTATGAAAGCACGTGTTAGTTAGTCGTTGTTAGTCATCTATATGAACAAGGAAAGGCATTCCGTAGTAGATAAGATATTTTCAAGAAGATTACACGTAAAAAATAACAATTATAGAAGCCTTTTCGAGAAATCATAAACCTCAATCGTGAATATAATTTTCGAATAATTCCTCTGTGCGTTAGTGCGCTTTTTTTTGTTAAAGAAATAAAATAAATAGTAGAATGACAATTTAATCCCGATTCGATCGTGTTCTGATCCGACTGTAGACCGATAGGATAGACCGTCTTAGGATTACACATTTAAATTCTTTGAGGAAAAATACAGACTTGAGATTGGACCCGCTCATCCACATATAACACGCGACTACATTTCACATAGGAAGGTATAGGTTAAATTTGTTAAGTGTTTTCATTCGTAGTACTCAAGTACCATACGGTTATATGTTACCAAGTTCCGTGACAATGGTGCCGGTTGTCCATTGTTTCCTCGTGAGATCGAGATACGGCGGCAACGCAGTTACGACATTGCTATTAACAGCTGGAACAATCCACTGTTGTGGATCACACGTGAGAGGAATCGCATGGGAGATTTTTCGCCATTTAAATACTGCATCGAGACAAACGCCATTCTTCACGGCTACGGATCCGGTGCGTTTATCGCCGTGTGTCTGTCGATTAACTGCGGCAATTAATTTAATAGCACCGGTTCCAAACAAAAATTCGTTTAATGTTAGCTAAAACGACGGCACGAGAACTACTTAACTATCCCCTCCTACAAAACACGTTCGTGACCGATCTACACAAATGTATCGATTGAAGGTTACTCCTTTTAATATACATACGTATGTATATTGTAAATAATTCATTTTAAAAATTTTCTTAAGAGTACAAAAAATATGGTAATCCAGCTTTTATATGTTAAATATGATATTGTAAAAATTAAACACGATTGCCAACTACTTAACAAAAATATGAAAAATTGTTATTACTTAGGTGATTTGAAATTATTTTTTAGGATAAAACCGTTCGAATAACAGCTAAATAATAACAGCTTTCTTTTGAAAAACCTAATCTACCAAATGAAGGGACAAAAGTTTAAAGTCCTCGGCATCTCGAAGCGTAAAAATAATCTTCAAGTTTTCCAAATCCAACCCCTCCGTCGTAATTTGTAACACGATAAAACAATAGACAACGATAGATAACTGATCACGTCAAGGAACAGGAACGTAGACGACGGTGCACAACCAGCCCGGTGAGATAAAATTCATAGTTCGCAACTTATCAAAAATAAACTACAATTAATGTAAAGCAGAAGGTTTTACGATTAATTAATTCAGTAACGCCGACGATTATAAGTATCGCTTCTTATTTATAATTATATTGATAAGTATCGTATAGCAGTCGTTGGATACCCAAGGAGTGATTTCGGGACATTTCGATGTGGTTAATAAACTCGTCGAGAACCTCTATCGAAAGCTTTTTATCATTCTCTTATCGTAGTTAAATACATTTATTATTCTATTTTAAGTCAATGTTCTAAGTACAAGACTTGTACAGTTTAGAATGGCTATACATATTAGGTAATTAGTGGTTAAATTAAGATATTCAGGGTAATTTTAGCGAAGTGTTGGTGTATGTTAACGATGTGAAACGTCCGGATCATTAACATTCCCACACAAATGCGATTCCACAGTCATTTCCGTTTCCCCAATCGAGCGCGCGTCGACACTTGCCGATTGAAACTGGTTCCTGCCATCCACTTGATCTTGAGCGAGTGTTGGCCAACTTTCACGAGATTCCACAACGTCGTGAGAACATCTGACATCGTCGATGCGAGGGTTACGGGGTCGAACGATGCGTATCTCTTCTTCTTTTAAACCTACACCTATTATTATATCTGTGTCACAAGTGATTTTCTTTGCAGTATACTTCTCGTAACGTCTTACATATCTTGGTAATTCTCGCATTTTGACCACGACGTAGCAGTGACAGGTTACTCGATTGTTTGTGCAATCACATGTTCGACCGACTCGGATACAGGTTGCGATTCAATGACTTCGTTTTTAGACAAGTATTATGGTAACAATTCGCTACGGGGTGCTGCAGTTGTGTGTAAAAATTAATGTTTTCATGTATCTCCAAAAAGCTTAAACTTATTAAAATATCTAGAGATTTCTGTTGAGGTTTGTGAATTATTTTTATAAAAGTTATAGTGTTATGTTTTAAGATACAGTTAGAGATAATTAACCATTACCTACATTCCAATTATTCACCAACTGTAGGTTCTTTTTGTCAAGTTTATGCTTTTGACCGATATTTTTTTTATATTTTTATAGTTTATAGATTTATCAACATGTATGTTTGGTTGATGCCGTCCTTATTTAACTTTAATTTTACACGTTGTTATTGAAATGTGTTTAAATAGATCGTAAGCCAATTTGATAAGTTATACCTACATTCATATTTGCAATTGATCAAAGAGATTCATATACAATAAAATAACTGTGGAGTATCACGCTAAACGGCAGCTAAATCGTCGATCGTTACACGTAACAACAACGATCCTAGGTGTGCACCAGTAATTAATCACAAGAAACCCGTTAGTTTCATATTACCGGACCGAACCTCCCAGCTCCAAAGTTGCAACACGCTATTGAACTGAAAGAGAAACTTGTTCATTCTACAAGCTTTTTGTTCCAATTCACGAAAGTGTAACGTTGAAAAGTTTATATACTAAGTTGTAGATAAGCTACCCTAGTATAGGCACGGTGCTACACGGTGCAGCTTACAGCTGTACTACTTATTATAGAATAATTCATTAAATTTAAAACATGTTTTTATAGTGTTAGTACACTAAATCATTAAAAAACAATAAACGAAAAAATTAAAGCCCACGCGGTTCACCGCCGACAAGCTAGACTGTATGAAGCCGAACTTGGAAGTGGCAAATGAGTTAACATGGAGTTTATTATAATTGAGTTATTACTATTATAAAATGTAGTGTCTATGCTATTAACCATTTAAGTGTTCCCTCATTTGGAATGAACCATTGGTATAATTTCAGATCATGGTTATTGTAAAAATGCATATATCGAAATTAAAGTTGTGCTCGTATGGTCGCTGTAGTGTTTGTTTATTTAAGCTACGATGGACATGTCTCAGAAATACGGGTACCACTGAGCAGCCACCTATGAGCTGTAGGAGAGACCGGATGCATTTCCCTGCTGCTGCAAGCTATCAATACAATGTTTGAAACCTATTTTAATAATATACAATAATACTAAAAGCTTTGCACAGGGCACGAAATAAAATTAGGACTGTATGTTGTGACAAAATAAGTAGAATGAAATAGATAGTCCCAGCCAAGTCGATAAAGGGTTGGTGAAGGTGTAAGACACTTATTGTTTTCTCACCCATGACCTCTAAATGTCAATTTTGGTAAATTTTATTCACTACTTACTAGCCAATGACATAGAGATTGCACAAAAGTAATATGTAAAATTTCAACTCCTTGAAATCAGAGGAAACCGTCCTGATACATCAGACAAGAATTACCCCGAACAAACAGAATAAGTTTGTGTATAGCGCAATTGTGAAAATACGTTTAAACTTTTTTATCTTTTTTTATCTTTAAGTTTGTTGATCAAACAAAGATTTATATGCTGAAGTTGTTTAATGTTTAAAAATATACACATATTTGTGTATGTATATAAATGTATTTATCAATTTGAGCATATCATGTCATTCCTATGTTAACCTTTAGTACTAAGTAATTTGAATGAGTTATCGAAAAATAAAAAAAGTGGTCGACATCGGACCTACCCGCAAAATGTAATTACGACAGTGATCAGCGATGTGAAGTCGGTTCCGCCCAGGCGCAGCTGGGGCACGCCGCCAGGTACAACATAAATAGCATTAGATCATCGGCAGGCCTCCAGCCGCCGAGACCGACGGCACCAACAATACGTTTACTAACTCAATGATCGTTATTAACTATTTCTCTTCCTCTTCCTACACGACTATTGCGCGAGATAGATTACTTAAAATCAGCACACAATTTTTTTGGTAATCTATCAAGGTTCAGGGTTTAGCTAATATTTCATTACAATACAGTGCCCTCGTTTCGTGAATCTGAATAATCATTGATAGCCAGGTTCTATCAGATATTCAAATTGTAATTAACCCTTGCCGAACTTTCTCCATTATCACATCTCATCCAGTAGGGCGGTATTTTCAATTTATACGTTTCGAAAGTTCTTCGAAATTTAACAGCGTACATGTAATTAAAGTAGGAAGAGTGTAGATCTGTTGGAACTAATATACGTATATAGCGCGTGCCATCCTGAGGTTAACAATATTATTTCGTAACGTATGTACATATAAGGTCCAGCGCCTAACGGTCCAAGTATTCCCGGTACCGCCGCACAAAATATACAGTAACGAAATTAGTGTTAGCCAGGCGCTGCCTAATCTCGGCTGAAACAATATCTCGCCCGTAAGCCGTAAGCCGCTTTCAGGCTCTCATTTAATTTTTAACGAGAAGCCAGATGTGTGCGGCCAGCTATAAGAATGAAGCAATTAATCTCCTCTCTTGGCACTTTATGAGCCACGTAAAATACTATCAGGATTTCTTAAAACATAATTAGTGTTCTCGGGAGAAGTGTGATGTTTATTTTACAGTCATAATCATTATTAAACCTCGCCTGCTAACTACAAATCCTAAAATAGATCAACTATTCAAATCCTTTTTAAAGATTAGACTAACCCGTGATGGGTTAGTCCGTGATAGGTCAAGATCAGTGTCGCCCTTCTTCAATGGATGAACGATCTCGACTAGAATGAATAACTACATTAGAAAAATAAGACTTGTATGAAATGAAAACGGTAAATGGAAACGTAATTTATAGCAGAGCTACGGAGGCCCCTCGCTCCGCTAAATAAATTATACGCAAGCAGGTGGTGCTGCCACACTAGGGCTGCCATGAGTCCGGACGTTATGATTACGCAGAAGGAGCCGGCGAGCTGACATCCCGAGCGGTAGCTGTACTAATACTATGAAGAAAGAGAGCGAATTTTGTGATTTTATATTTACGCGTAATGTGATCCTTAGAACTACGCCACCTATTTGTAAAATTTGGTCACCTACGAATAAATTATAGATACGAGTATGTAAACACTACACATTTGCATGTAAATTAAAGCCAAGATAATAGTTAAAGTTACAAGAAAATAATATACGTTTACCTACCAGAAGCCAACCCTGAGGTTGGCAGTCAGGTTATAATTGAGTTTAGAACGAGCTATCATAATTGAATGCGTTTATTAAATTTAATATATATTTGTGAACCGTTAAGAAATGCCAGGTTATGCTTATCATAAAAAAATCGCTATCGCAACTATAGCAATATGTTTTACTAATTCAGTTTGCAACATTTGACGCACACAAGCATAGCAAATTAAATATAGGCGATATAGTGGGCGATAAAAACTATGTACGGATCACCCGGTAGGTGCCTGCCATCGTCACACTTATCTGATAAAAATTGTGTTTAAGTCAAAAGGGTAGTTAGTTGCCGGTTACACGTATACGAGAGGAGAGCATCTGTTCTCGGCGGTAGCAACGCAGCTGGAACTATCTTCGAGCGAGACAATTTACTAACAATTACTAACTTCACCGTTACGTTTTTTACGAAAGGGGATTGTCCCTAAACTAGCAGTCATAATGTCCACAGTCCACTTGCTAACGGTTAATAACGAACGGATATTCTTGTTAACACTTAATAATAATTAACTGCGCTCAACTACTACTTGTTATCATATTGGAGGTTTGTCACAGATGTCCATGGGAGTCACGAGATGGTGGACCACGAGCTCGTTTGCCATACTTGTTTCAGCGAATTATTAGCTGAAATATTGAACCTTAAGTATTTGGTTTAGAAACAGAACACATTGCTCATTAAATTTTTAATGAAAAAAGACGACAAACTAGCTGACCAACCACCAGATATTAACAACACCAAATATATCATCGTGTTGCTGGACAAGAAAGAAGAGAGAACAAAACTTTCTCTAAAACCCCGCGCCGAAGAACGAGTCATTTGAACAGATCAAGTACGGGGCTACTAACTAGAGGTAAAGATAAACTTCAGGTAAAGATAACAATGACCGCAATAATATTAATCAACTAATAATACTTATAGTAATACAATCTTTATAAAAAACATTACCAAGCAAGCTTACTACAATCGCGTTTTACGACACCCTAATATGACGATGGGATAAGGGAGAGTATTCTAAGCCGCGTCGTACGGCTGATACAATAAGAAATGTTATATTTACCTTTAATTCACCTTTTCTATATCAACTAAATCCACATCTTCTCGGTACTGTAACATTCGCAGTGACTCGCGCGTGACATATCAGTTGGCAGCCCTATGAAAGTCTCGGTAATCCTGTAACTCCGGTATACACTACCTGACTTGGAGTTTTTGACAAGAAAATATTTTCGTAAGCCATACTTAGTATTATTTTTCTATACTGTAAGTAACGAAAGTTGATTATTGTTCAAGTTATAATCCACAGTGAGAACGTATACCTCTTATTCTACTTTTTTGTAAACAATCTATTTCTTGAACCCAGAAGGGCCAATATTTTAGGTTTAGAAACGTCAACGGATCAAATTAGTAAATAGTTAAAAGACAGGAAAGGAAGGGATGGGCGTCAATATCTAGACGAAAAACATCTTTATCACATTAACTAGTAAGTAAACTCCACGGACGTTTATACCAAACAAGTTTATCAAGTCGCTTTCTACGCCGCGCGGAGCTACCTATGGGGCCTGCAGTGCGGCGGGTGCGATGTGCTGTGCGGCGTGCGGTACGCGGTCTGCGGCGCGCGAGGCAAGGACGCCCGCGCTCGCTCCCTCCATAAATAAGATCACCATTACCCGAGAACATCTTACCGAAATACACTTCGTTAACCATTCGAAAATAAACGGTCACGTAGACCGACACAACACTGAATTAGGGTAGGCTATCGACGATTACGTGTTGATTGCATTCACACGCACCAATACCTGTTTAACTATACGTATGATATTAAATATCATGCATAATCCTTCAACAAGGGATAATTTTTGTTACAAGCAAAAGCTTGAGAGATTTTAGGATCTCGGCTGTCCTCCTGGTATCTATGGCAATCAGGTCAAGAGATAAGGGGGACGGTGAGAAGGTACGATTCTGCGATAAAATCAGTTGTGTTCGTTTTATAATAAATGATATTATAGCAGTTGCGCCCATTTTTTTAAAAGAAACACAGGTTCCGTGCGCCGCGCGCCTATGTGACAGCCTAGCGGATGGGCATCGAGAGTTGTGACGTCATTCGCGACTCTCGCAAGCTGGCAGGCCCGACGACAAAACCATCATTTTGTCATTGTGGCAACAAATACGTAAAGAGATTAAATCTTACAATGAGGAATACATTTTTACTAATACCCCAACAATATTGTACAACACTACCTACAAAGTGAGGAGCGTGTGGAGCGGTAGCACGGTGATTAATTTAATTGAAATCTATTTTTAGGTACCTATTTATCGGCCACTACACATTTCACTATTTGTTTTTAAAATTTAATAAACGAATAGACTGTACCGACAGAATATATCGCATTCCACCTATTTTATATATCATATTTTATATAATGTGACCTATGATCACTCCAAATAATGTATGTTTCAAATGTTAAAAGAATTTTTCAATCGTACTTACATACACAGTGTCTCACAAATTCTATTCAATATAACTTTAAACTCGGAAAAAGCTACGATCTTTATTTAAAGTCTAAGGAGCTATCCTTATCAGGATATTTCATATAAATATATTTATCGCATATAAATAGTGTCAAGTTATAAAAGATAAATAAATAAAATGCAGTTACGCCAATATAATTTTAGGTTTTAGGCGCCGCTTTACGTATCGCCTTATCTATGTATAGCTCTTGAGAAACCTTTTTCCAACTTTTTTAGCCTTTTTCCAATAGGTTGACCTTGACGACAGCTATCGATTGAAGCCTAAACAAATATTCTAGCTTTTGCGTGTCACGAATTATACGAAATAGAAATTGTTTAAACATTTCCAGGTTAATAACAGTATGCGTAAATAAATAATACATTGTTAATCTGTGCTCGAAACGCAAACAAACACCTTAGTAGGTCATTGTCACAGCACGAAAACGTTCATAGGTCCGCTGCTCCGTTCGGTCCGCGTACCTACTCGTAGCTACTCGTACCTACCCAATCAATGCCATTAAAAATCTATTTATAAAATATTTAGCATACAATAGGTAGGTCGCCTGGACTGTACGGTGCACCATTCATACCGCGGTGCTCGAAATATCATCCGAACTTTCTAGACAGGTAATTAGGTGTCTCCTTATTAAGAAATTCCAACAGGTATAAAGCAACGGGGTATCGATCTTTCTATTTAATTTTTGTGTTGGTATGCGCGTTGAAGTTCTTTCAACGCAGAATCGTTTGACGTCTATAGTATGTATAGAAAAATAATTTATAAAAAACAAGTTCCTAGGAAGGTGGCCCTTGGAAGATAATGCTGTTGCTAATTACGAGGGATTCAGTATAAGTTTCCGCTGCTTAGTTTGTAAATGTACAAAATTCAAGTCAAACATCAATCTTAATTAATTCAGACGAGACACTGTTGCTATAAAAGAATTTAGAGTGTCAATTTTACCATGAGGTATATTTATTCGATAACACTAGACTCCCGCCAACGCACTTTTTATGTTAAATATTTCGCCTTAAACTCGTATTTTGTGGGTCGTTCACCTTCTTTAAGTGTACACGTGCTAATTGATATGGAAACGACGTTGTAAATAATGTTAAAACATAATGTAATCAAATTTAAAGGGCTCTTACAAGAAAGACAGGTTCGATGCCGACTTAATAACACTGGACGTAGGTACTTCAGAATCAACAGGCTTCTAATCTATCGGCGTAAAGGCTAGGCACGTAGCCATACACGCCACAGGTACACTATCATGACTTCAAAATTATTATACGCAATATTCACACCACTCCACTCATAATTTCATTAACTACTTAATACATAAAGCCTTAGATTTCTATTAGAAATA
>DWPA01000360.1:0-26687 GCA_018251375.1 Calpodes ethlius
AATTAATTATCAATCATGACTCGCAACGACTCTTAATAGCGCTGAGCTTAAATACTTCCTTGCTTCTGAAACTAAAAAAAGATAAACGCATTAATAGACGGGGCGAAGATGAACAGTGACGAAGCTTTATAATCAATGTAAGCTAAATAAATATTTTCTGTATAACTGGTAAACTTTTATCTTCTTCTTCTTTCTTCTTCTCTTCTTTATTATATAAAAATGAATGTTTGTCTGTATGTCCTTTATAGAATCGTAAACGATACTTATAATTATGTGATGATCTTTAGCAAAGTTGTTGTGTATGAGCCCACGAAGTTGGTACGACCAATTTTCAACAGGTGGTGCCACGGTCATTAGCATATTTTAATTGTTGGCGTAGCAACGCACGCATGGTACAGCTGGTTATAAAATATTTAATACATTACTTATCACCAGAACATTTAACGTTAACAGTATCTTTTAGCTCCACTCGCACGCACACATGGAACTTTCTGTGCGTACAGAATACTTGCATAAGATGTTGCTGTACTGTACAATGAAACAGCGGCGGACCTCGTCGATCAATAACTGATTGGCAAACTTCATGTACTTTTGGACATGTTTGTGTAACTTTAGATAATGAATAGGCAAATTTCATCACGGCAATAAGGTCAGGATTTCTATAACTAGTACAATTTAAAGTAGAGGAGAGTGAATAGATTTTTTATAAGTGCACTCAACATCCTTGACCTCATCCCCACTTACCATCAGGTGGGATAGTAGTCAAGCATTGAATTATCTTATGTGAAGAAAAAAAACCTATTTTACATTACGGCACAACCTCAAATTACATAGAAAGCTGTGTATAAACGTAGAATAACAAATGTTACTTAGTAATTCGAAATCCTGCCGCAAACACCAGCATAGTTCGTGGAGCTCGTTTATATTCATGGCGGGTGCTCAAACAATAAAAAAAGCTTCAAAAACCACTCTCGTTTCCCTCTAATTTTAGGTACAATAAAAAAGAGTAGAGTTATTGAAAAAGTCGAATGCTTTATGAACTTTTAGGTCTTCTGGGGCCTGGTTTAATAAGAAATGTTGATTTTAGTCAAGTAATACGTTTTGGATTTTTAATCGAATATGATTCATGTGTGATTTATATATGCTTAACATTATTCTGATAGGCTGATGGACCAACTTTTTCACTTTAATAATATTTCTTATAGGTCTGATTTTAAAGCCACAATACGTTGGCGGAACCAGTAAACAAAATTCCATTCCAGTTGTAAATATTTAAGTGATTAATTTATTAATAAACTTAAATTATCAGTTGTGTTTTTTTAAATACTGATAAATTAATTTTTGGTTTCCTTTTTTACCGCTGTTACAATGATATCTAAGGCTTGAAGTAAACACACAATAACACAAACTAGATTATCAATGTAGACGTAGACTTATAACGTCTAGACGGTTAGTTATTTAATATCATGTTGGCCTAAAATGAAGCATAAAAATATCTACGCATGTGGTAATATCATGTGCTTACGATCGCCGACACGCACACAAGTGTGAGAATGTGTTTTTGTATGGAAAGTGGTATTCAAACGGTAATTATAAAGAATATGGGTAAATTATTTTCTTCCATACGACAATATTATCATCTATCATATCAAGGTAATCATGAGATCCTTACTTGAAATGATTACCTGTTACTAACGACTGCCGTTCTAAGCGTTATTATTCTTAGGGTGTAAATGAAAATATTAAAGTTAATTGCACCTAATCGTTAGGAAGATCTTTATTGTCTTTGGCTTCATCTCTCATTAAATTGTTACTGAATAAATAAAAGTGATAGAACTGTCCTTAGATAGAACTATATCCTTAATATTTAATGACATTTTTAAAGATTATAGTGTGGACCTACCTAACTTTGAAGGTCCACACTTGAACCAAGGCGTCAATCCAAAGGTTTTGTGCCTTCTGAATCCAGCAGATGCCAGCTATCTTCTTTTTCAGTCTACATATTTATGTTGAACTATTAAAATGAATAAATAAAGTTAACGTTAGTGAGACGTTTTAATGTATTACTTAATTAAAGCCTATTTCCATTACGAGGGAGGAATATTTCAGGGAACTGAGAAAGGAGCTGCTTGTCAGGCAATTTGATGCGGTGGCGGCTTCCTACCGTCTATACTTCTTAATGAAATTTGCTTCCCAAAGTTTAGTTCATAGCCAATTAAGTTTATATTAAAAGATGTACCTCCGTCAAATTTTAAACACCTTTTAAAGTATAATTAATTGTTCCGGTTACTTTTTTTGTGAAGTAAATATACTTGTATTTTAAATTTGTAATTAACTCAACGTTATATTTATCAATATAACTCACTTTTGAGAAAATTATCAAAAACTGTCAGGTATTACCATTCCTCGAGATATTTCTTATTATCGTTGTATTCGTAAATTTAAATAAGTTACAATTGGAATGAGATTTTTTTATTTAGTTACATTAATTTATATTTAAACTTTATTGCATAGCACTAATTTAATACTATATTTTTGGAGAAAACCAATCGATTGAAATTTTAAAATGATTAAAAATAGACATTATTCTATTTAGGTCTGCATTCAGATGTCTTTAAGAATATAATATACCTTTAGTGCAATGTTTCATACAATGAAATTGTTAAAAACCTCTATCAAATCCTATAAAAAAAAACTTGACTTTTCCATTAAACTTCCAATCAGTCATACACGTGACCAACGGCTAAAGCAAACCCATCAATAACCTATTTCCAACTATTCCAACGATGTGGAGCGAATGACGTAACTTACAAAACCATAAATCACAAGAGAACCGACAATAAGGTAAAAGAATCTCCAGTGAATTACGGAATATAAAGTAACAGTGCAGAGTGAATTGGATACTAGGGAGCGGAGGTAACGACGCGATTGTGAGGGGCCCAATCTTGTTACTGCGCACTAGTTGAACAGTCCTACTGGCACCCGTCTGCTAAAAAATATCTTTATATCGTTTGCAGAGTGTGATCAACCTCGTTCGGTATAGTTCAGTGGTATGAGCTCTTGGATTGACGTAGCTAGGGATCTGTTACTTCTTACCCCCGACTCAAACAACGATGTGTATACGTTTTAATCTGTATACCTGTTAGTGTAATCTGTAAACCTTAATTAGATTGATCGATGTTGATGATTGATGGTGACTTGATCGAATGTTCTCGACTGAGATTCGTTTTTTTAATTATTTAAATATCGACAAATATGCAACTCTTGTCAATAGCATTTAATTATATTTTTTGAGCAATTATTTAGAAAAACTATCAAAGAACGCTGTCCACATAAATATACGTTCTGAAATCAACGATAAAATGTGTTTGACGTGTCTCTGACCCAGCGTCGAATAGCCAGTAACTAGATTACTTTCCTGCTTCTTCTCATGGGTGATGACCCTATTAAGTTACTGATGTTCATGGGCAAGCAATGCCTTCTTACCATCATATAATTCTTCTGATCGTTTGCCGACTATTTATATAATTGCAACTACGAATATCTAGGATAATTTGAGTTATTGTTGCATTAATAAAACTTTACGCCAATTTGGTCGTTCACCACAATTCCGCAATGAAATCTTATTGGGCACTTTCTGAAATAAGAGTACCTATCTATCATCTATACCCCCAATTTAATCTCAGTAGCGCTCAAACAGGGAGGTAAGGTCTGCCTAGCCGCCACCCTCCTAAAATCCCCAATGAAATGTTTTAAATCTACCACAAATACAACCTCAAATTACGAATAACATTCATGTATACAAAAATATAGCATATAACATAATATATCATAGAAATATTGCCGGGCAAGAAGAAAGCCGAGAACCCGATCTATAAATCGTACTTCAGTGGACATGTCGTACTATAAAAATCTAGGAATACAACTTCTTCATTATTAACTCGTAATAATCTTCATTTTTCGTCGAGTCTTAGTTTTTGAAGGTTTCAGCATTACACACACACATATAATTATATATATTTTATACAATTGCTATGTAATCTCAGAGCTGATCTGATGATATAAGATGGCCATATAAACTTTTAAATAAAAGGACGCAACCTGATCGTGTTTAGGTCTATTTTGATCTTTAAATATAGCCAAATATCGTCAAATGATGAAAGTTTTTAGAAGTATTTTAAACTACAATTATTCTTACATTATACAGACTTTACAAAAACAATCTTAAACATATTTAATAGGCAACCTCTGAAAAGAATATCCATAATAACTGTTGCCTATCCATAGTTTAACACATTTTTAAGTGCAGTTTTGCTTCCACAAACCGATTACATACAGACACATAAGAATAATATTTAAACAAAATCATACGCTTGTTATAACAGTAAAAATGGCATCAAAATCCACATCGTACTTTTAATATGAACTCTATACAAATATACAAACAGACAAGAGAAAAAAATATAATAAAAAAATATTTTGGTGGGAAATTAACTTCATATAATTTAATCTGTGTCAGGATTACCCGAGTATTTTACATTTTCAATGTACATAGAGTAGTTATAATAGCATAGATGATAGATAGTGAGGAATGATACTGACCTGTAAATAAAACTGACGAGTGGCATTCGCCAACCATCGATTTCTTTTAGCAGCTCGCTCCACGCCATCGTCAGTCGGTTAGCATACTGTGGACTATCCCCATTAATATGCAAATGTATTCTTTTCATAAAAATATCCATTCAATACAACCAAAGCAATATTAAATAACATTGAATATTAGGATTTTCTTACATGTAAATAATAAGTTCTTTGTAAAGTACACAAATACAGAATGAATTACAAACGAATTACGATTTTAATGAAGGAATGATTAGTTGAAAATTAGTATCATATATAAATTCGTTTTAGAGTATAAGTCGCTAATTGTCCTTAAGTATAAACCTACCCTCAATAGGTACATAAACTACGCTGAACAATAAGCGAGGAAATTGCGCCCGGCCCTTCCTATTAGAGATCACTAGACTAAACTATTCAATATGATACCATGCATGGATTTTTACCTATCTAAATACCATCACATCAAAGGTATCATGTTTAAAATCTAAAACTGGATTATATAAAGCAAGTTATATACTAAGTTATAATAATCCGGTTTTATACACGGTACATATGCTAATTAAACACTATTTAAATTGGTATACTTATTTATTTATAACTTGGAGAACGCCATCTTGGTTTTAGTATGACGTCATACAGCCAATAACCAGCGAACGATAAAGACTGCTTAGTAACAAGTTGCGCAGAATAGGATTACCATAAGTTAACACTTATTTGGTCTTGCCGTAGTCGATTACCATTAGAACTTTTTCACTTTTTTCAGTTGCAGTTTGGGATTACTTATCGAAGAGGGGAACTATTCTACCTTCTTCGCAAAAATTTCTTCTTAGCAGAAACCCTCCGCGCTCTCTCGCCCCTTCGTCCGCGGGAAACCTTAAAGGCCACTAGGGCAAATAGCAACTCATCATTCGAAAAAAATAAAGTTACAGTTTCGAATAACCTAATTGATCACTTACTTCTAAAGGTAATGTATTTAGCATTAACGATGTCAATTCAGGACAGTCACCACTTAAATACCAGCTCGTATAAACATACGATTTAATCATATTTAGAACACGTGCAAAGTTATATCCTACAAGGAAAAAAGTAAAGTAAATTATTCATCGTAAAAGTGACGTCATTAACAGGATAAACATGATTGTGAGTAAAAATTATGCTCGAATGATTAAACACAGTATAAATGTAAATATGTAAAGAATTAAGAATGTCGTCTCTTATGGTTTATTAAAAAACATATTAGAGGAAAGCTCGCATCAAAAGAGATTTGAAAAACCTAAAAATTCCGCTGTCGAGCAAATAACAGCTATGGCAGCATCGAAAAGGAAATGAAAATACCAGCCAAGTCACGCGCAGTGTAGGGTTCTGTAGTTGTAAGTTGACTTAGTAAATTTACTTAACTGATCACGTTTAGGTTTTCTTTTATATTCGTTTCATGTACAACCGTTGTGAGTTTATTCGCATATATAAAATCAACGATTGAGCTAACAGAGAGTGGAACACTTGATTGTAACAAGAATTGGCATTACAATGTTTAATATTTCGTAAATGGATTCTTAATTCAAAAAGAAAACTTCACATTTATCGATACTTTTAACATACCGTAGGGAAACACCATAAAGTAACGAGAAAATTAAATTAACGCCCACTCTAGGTGCAAGATATATTTTAATATAATATTTTGTTTTACAGCTTTACCTTCGTGATAAATATGTATTGAATAAGAATTCTGGTAGATACAAGAATTGCTAAGCTAAGCCGCGAACATAGCGACGTAGGGAAACAATAAGGATTCTGTTTTGACAACGGAACCCTATAAATCAATGGACGAAATATATCTACGTAAAAAACAGAAGGTAAAAGATAGTATAGTATTTCATCCACTTCTCCCAAAAGTCCTAATACGTTACGTTCTATCAACAAAACCCGCAAACAATGTCAACAATACATTATTTTCCTCTTACTATCCGTTATTTCTCATCTTAATTAAGATTTGTTGCCGTTGTATTAGAGCCGGTAATTCGCCAGAAGCCGGACAACAAAGATTTCACGGCTCGCTACGCTCCAGTGGGCCCGCTTCTAATTTAATACTTTGCCGGACGTTGGATATGAATATGTTCATCCAGTATGCTCACTAAACGTTTAAAGGTTACAGCGCAGATGTATTTGTACTATAGATATAAGTATATCAATTAATTAATTTTGTTACGTATTTTGTTATGCATTCATTATGAATTTTGTAAACAATGTTTTATATACGCCTTGCAACAATTTATATTGTTATCAATGGATTTGATAAATAAATTATAGTATATTTATTATTAGGACTAATAAACTATATATACACGACAGCCTCTTCTTTAGTTTGCCTACAGTTTCAACACAAATCTCTTGACTTTTTCTTTTCAATAGAAATAACAAAAGTAAGTTTTTTACCTATTCGATGTCTAACGCTAATTGATATCTTGTTAAAGGTAGAAAATTTTATCCTAAATTGATCGGATACCCAACTATCAATCTCATTGTACTAGTTTACTTAGATACTACTTTACTTTGACAAATCCGTATTCTATTTAGTAGTTACTTTGCCTGTGGAGTTAGGGGTTCTAGTTTCGATTCCCGCCCGGGCAGATATTTATGTGATAAATAAAAGTTTGTTCTCAGGTCATGGGCATTGTTAATAATATTTGTGTCGCCGATATCACCAACTAAAAAACTAAACACACGCTTTATAAATTTCGAATTCATAGAATACACTGGTTCTCATTCATTTTGTTAGATCGAACCCAAAAAAACATTCTAGAAAATTAAATCAGAACACTTTTTTTTTTTTTATCAAAGCTATTTTTAGATATAGTTACCACATTGATGTATCTCGTATACTAGCTCTGTCTCTCTTCGCACATGATCTAGAGGTCATACTTATCTATGATTATCTTGATGGACGATCAGAGGTCACAGATTAAAAACACGGAATCCATTTCCCAATAATAATATTCATATTCAAATCTCGAATATAATCAACGAAAGAGTAATTTTCATGACTAACATTTTTATTATAAGGGCTTAGAATAATAATGCTTATATTTGCAATATTCGTACGTATTGTTTAACCATTTAAATGAAGCCTGTATGGGCTAACTTGGTTAGATGAAATTGTTGCCATATATGAAAAAACATATTTTTTTCCATTTTTTATAACCGGTTAAGTAGCTTTCATGTGTCAAAAATACACTAAAAGACACAGTTATTTGCGTAACGAACATAATAAGTACACGATTTTTACACTTCATTTTGATTCAATAAGGTTATAAGAAACGAATGAAAGGCGTCTGGGAGTTATATGTCTATTAATGTATCAACGAAGATTTTCATAACCCAACTGTTAGTATGCATTAATTTTAATCTCTTTCCAATCACTCACATAGGCACACAGATAATAATATTAAATATTTTTATAACTTTGGGGTATAAAATAAATATCCTGGTAATAATGGGCGCACAAATTACTGTCAGAATTATTATTTGGTGTCGAAATGGCGGTAAAAGTAATGAATTTGTAAATACTTACAAGAATAATAATTAATATGCTTAGGCGATGATCTATTTAAGACGGTATCTGTTGATAATAGTCCAGTTAAACAATTTTTTTTTAATATCTAATTATACTGTTATACATAATAATATTCAGGTTTTGTACGCAAATGGTGCCAGCGAGACCGTATCACTCCTCTATCCGTCCGTTTGTCCGTCACAGGGCTTTATCTATTGAATCTTATTAGGTAGAAGCTTGAAATAGTATTTCTATGTAACAATGATAAAATAATAGTGAAATAAACTTGAAAATTAAATGTTCCAATACAAGAAACATGTTTTCATCCCGTGCGAGTCCCACTCGCACTTGGATGGTTCTTATTAAAGACAATTAAAAACAATATATAATCAAGTAATGAATAATCTAATACATTATACTTAATACATAATTCACCTTGCATGTCTTAGCTTTTGTTTAGATATGTCATTTAGATTCTTAATATAGTACCTACTTTTAATAATTTAGTTGATAGCATGCATCATTGAGTGATAAGATAATTTTATTCAATCTATAATTGCTAAAACTCGTGAAGTAATAATGGCGATTATTTGTAAATCTACTTGTACTAAGCACTAAAACACTTTACACTATGAAGAAAAAAACATCACCCTATATATTTTTTCCATATCAAATTATAGCTTTATCTCTGTAGTCTTTGAGCTAATACACGGACAGACGGACATCTTTAGGGTTCAAATTTGACTATAGAAACCTAATGATACTTCGTAATATTATCACGATATTAACCGCTTTGTAATAATGAATGAAGAAATTCGCTCGTTGCTATTATTTTGTAAAGTTAAAGTGTAATATCACTTAAAACGTTTTACAATAAATTAACCTTTAAACTTTGTAGCACCTGAGGATAATCAGAAAAATTGCTATAGTCAAGGACTTTAGTCGTCTATCGTCCGTTTTTATAAGCTATCTATCCATAATCTCTGTAAGTACAAGCTAGTAAATAACAGTTAATATAATGTCTGAATTTCTAATGAAAGGACCTAAAGGTTATAAATGGGTGGGATATTGAGAACCACCATGAATTATTTTTATCTACACAACGATAACCTTTTTACGGATCATGCATCCTCAATATTGTGACTACTCATGTGTTGCAATGATACCGTGCCCGATTGCCATTCAAAGCCTCCGGGGATCGATTCCTAGCGAAGCAGAAATTAGAATAATGACTTTAAATTTCTAATCTTGATCTTTGTGTGCTGTCCGTGGCACACAGGAAATCCTAGTGCAGGGCGTGTGTATCCCTATTTATTTATGTTATTTTCTTGTTATAAAATTTGTAAGAACTTTCCTATAGGTAATTCATCATATGCTCACAAATAACTTCTGTCCGCGGTTAAGTTTTTACGATATTCAATAGGTCGTTCGTGCTTAGCGGCGGCGGTGGGTACTGGACGGTAGAGACAAAGGATGAAGTTTTAATTTTCCTAAGAATTCGGAAAGTTGAGATTGTTTTCGATAATCAAAGTGGCCGCGGGGACTTGAAGGGTAAGGAGAAGGGGACAGAAGGGCTGTGGGCGGGGCTTTTAAGGCAGCAACAGGTCGCGGGTCCATCGGATCAATACGGATGCTGGGGCTAGAGATGTACCGAATCGTTTCGAATCGCGTTTCGAATATACGAAATACAATACTCGAATAGAAACATACACATATTATTTTCGATTATTTTGACGATATTCACTCGGTTAACTGATTCCTGTACACAGAATGCCAATTTCTACTCCCATATTCTTTTTCATTAACGAAATAATTACCGCCTTTAACTCAAAACCGTAATATTTTAGTTTTTTTATGTAGTTATGAATTACCTTGTATAATTTTATTATGATAAACCTTATTATCTGTTATTATAAAAACAAAACGAGTCATTAAGTAATACATTCAAAAAATAATAAGGTTTAAGAAGCAAATGGAAACATTTCAGTAAAAGTGTTGTATGGTGCTACAATCAATGGTTATGGAAATAATTGTCAGTCAGTTTGTCTGTTTGCGTGATCAAACCGCGGAAGGGGAGCAGGAGAAGACAGCTCCTCCCCCTTACAATTAGTATGCCTTCTGGTACGTAAATTCCGGTCAAAAAATATACATATATAACATTAATCGCACAATTCAATGAGACTGGCTCAATTAAAGTGCTATTATTACTAATAATAAGTAAGTGAATCATATTGTTTACATCCTACTTTCCAACCCAGTTTGTTGCAAGACTGGAGGTCTAGGCTAACGCTCTAACAATGTACGACAAATAACATTAGTTTTCTACTACAAAATAATGTCGTTGCCGTATATTTTCTGAGCGTAAGTGTGAAAGAAAGTAGCTTGCTTAAGAAAGCTAGTCATACACGCGTATTATGACTCGATATCTCGATAATATTCTTAATATTCGAATATCAGAATCTGTTTCCGATACATCACTATAAGGGACATGCGCGTAGCTCAGTGAAAGCACGATGCGGTCTGTGATACTGCTCGCTCTGTTTTTATTCTCTCCAGGTATGTCAAAACAACATTTTGTTTCGATTTTGTCATCATTGTCTTTGACCAACACACATGACCATTACTTCATGCATGCTGGTATCACCAAAGAAATATTGCCTACTGAAGAAAGAACCTTCAGAACACGAGTAAGACTTGGTGATTAATAATTCTCATTCGTATTCGTATTGCAAATCGAGTTTATATTCTACTGATGGTTCTTTCAGAGAGCGAGTGCGATTTATTAAGAGACAGCGTCCACGTGACTTCAGCGGCCGCCAAACCCAACAATGATCTGTGGTGTCATCGCTGCCTCGCGAACGTTATACACGACCGTTGCGGAACCTTACGTCAAAATGATACAGCCTTTATACATAAATGTAGCAATGACCGAAGAACGTGCATGGTAGGTTTTATTGGATTTTTACGACTGAATGAAAGACCAATGAAATGCTTATATGTTGAAAAGAACCTAGAAAAAAAGACTAGGTAGTGATCACAGTGGCACAAAGTAAACATCGCTAACCTAGAAACTTTACCACAGACTAAATCTGTTCCTTCGCTGCAGATACTAATAAAATCTTAATAGGTTACTTTTAATTCCATCGGTCGATTCTACCTCCCGAAGCATCTCTATTAATCATATAGTTAATGAGAATAACCGTTTCGGTAATGGATAGTGTATAAATCATTGTTTATAATTATATTTTTTATAATGCGTTATCAAATTCAAATCTTGCCATTACTTTTTTCACTGCATCTATCTTTATCACTACTTAATGCTCATAAGTTAAAGAAGACACGAAACTGGAAAATAATTATGTAGAGTACCTACAATATTAATTGGCTACTTCCTTACAGGTTAAACGCTTCGGTTACACAACATCAAATGAGAACTACACGACAGCGTTGTTGATGTGGGCTTTAGAACGAAACTGCACGAAGCATTGCGAGCCTGGCTGCATTGTGATCGGCGAACGCACCAAGTTGTACTCGTGCACTTCCTGTTGCACCACTTCACTGTGCAACTACGGCTCGGGCGCGGATATCACTATAAACTTTACACCGTTCCTTCTTATTGTCATATCCCTAATTTTATGTGATACATTACAACGAGGACAATGAAATGTTTTACCTTCAACACTTAATCTGACTTGCTTGAAGGACCATCATGTTATACTCTTATTTGAGATGACGCGCTGGTCTTAGAGATGGATTACTTGTTGGTCCTTAAATGAAGTAGGATGGCAACATTCTTTAGTGCCGAATGCATAAGAATGGAATTGTATCGTGATTAGTAAACGGGTCCATTCAAACTAAGTTGACTTATTTATTATCAGTTGAAGTTTGTTCCAAGAAAATATGTACTTTATAAGATTATAATGCAGTACTGTGTGTACCACCTATTTGAGTAAAAAAATAGTTTTTTTCATGCTTATACCATAACCATCCATGATTAAAATCACATATATCTGTACATACATAAGTGCAAATTAGTATTTGCATATGCGCAATACCAGGTTATTCACATCTTGATTGTTAATTTACACTTACAATTTTATTGTATATAGTTCTGTATAAATATAATTATAACGATTGTCGATTTCAACTTACTATTACGAAATTTCACTCCTATTTAAAAAAATTAACGATTCGATCATTAAGGGTATACCTTTAGCATTAAACTTGGGAATCTAATTGCTTTAATTGTATTAATATGAAATCTTTTATACATTGGCGTACCCGATTATGCTCCTGGTGTGAAAAATTTGGTTGTTTTCGCCCAAGAGAGGGAAGGTCTAACTCCTCGTAATGCTACACGATGCATCATGAATATAATGCCCTGGCTTGCTGTATCAACACATTATACACATGCATTGTAATCGAGCGGTTTTTGATAATTTATTAAAATATTAATTAATAACGACTACAGGCGATAGGTACTCCTATAATAAAAATGTGAGTGATTTCCAAACCTGTTTATTCGAACAGATCATACATACATATAAATTGAAATCTACAATTGATGCGGTTAAACTATTATCCTAACTTTGAATGCAATGCCCTATTTTTTGCACCATAACCATCAAATAGATTTACTTATTATATCTGCACAAAATCTCGTAGGTATCTAAAACATGATTATGATGCTGTCGATGGTTTTTATATCATAACCTTCTTATCGTGTAAATTTAGACCTCTTAAGGCTAAGAGTCGCCTTCAGCGAAATGTTAGAGAGATAGGTTGCTATCATGCCGTCAGTATTCACATCAAGTTGGTTTGCTAGTAGATGAGCAAAAAGTGAACAATTTCACTTCGTCATTATAACTTTATGACATGCATGTCCTTGTGCATTCAGTTCCAATCGATGAAACCCACGTTATGTCGTATCTCACTAATGGTGTGTTCAATTAAAAATAAATCAACTTCATCAAAAATAAACAAAACTTAATACATATCTGATTGGAATAACACGAACAATTTTTTTCTAAATAACTTAGGGGTTAGAGAAATCAATACAAAACATTTTCCCCTCTAACTTAGATTTAAATGTTGTTACGAATAAAGGTAGGTAGGCCCGACTTGCATTGATGGAAAATTTAATGATATGTACTAGTATTCTTTAGATACTCGTACGTACCTATACTTACTAATCCATACTTTCCTACTTGATATAGACTTATTTCGAATCTCCCTTTCCCTCTTATAGATCTCGAGTATCTTATACAGCTTTGTTGCTATCTATAATTTCCCCCTTAAGGACGTACTTAATACTCTATGTACCTACTTTATTTAAGTCAGTTGCGTAGTATCTGTGAAAATCACTGTTTGTTAATCATTTAACTACAAACTTAACCAGAGGTCAAGCACAGAAATATTGAAAAGGGCCTTTATTCCATTTCTTCGGATTAATTGTAAAATATTTTTTTGAGCGAATTTAAAAACTCACGCTGTTTACGCCTTTTAACTTAGACTTGTACGTTCATTCCGTTATACGTATTTCGAGCCATTAAGGCCTCCAAAAACATTGCATACAGCTCACAATTGACCTTCACAAGCATCCCCACCCTCCCTCATCTTCGTGCTTCCCTTCCCCTCGCCCCTTGTAGTGACATGCTACACCTATAGCTCGCTTGACCTAAGTTAATGTATTACCAATTACCTACTATCAGTGTGACTGATTACCTATAGTTTAGTTAAGTTTATTGTTTTTAAGATACATTAATTTGTAATATAGTTCAGTAGGCTAACTATATACCTATCGCTATAAAGCCGATGGTATTAAATTTGGATCTTTGTAGATATTAAGTATCTACCTACCTTTATATAAAAAAATATGGTGCGCCTGTTTTCGATCGCGTCTTTTAAACAACTTGACCAATTGAAGTCATTGTCACACAGTATGTAATTATATTGCGAAGACGGTTATAACTATGATAGGATCCAATGTTGTTACGTCCAGCGAAGCGAGCCCTAGTGACGACTTGTGTTCTATATTAGACAAAGTTAAGTTAGTACCTACATAATATCTAATCTGAAAGTCTATATTGATTGAATATCTCTCCACAATGTATTTAAATATTATATCAATTGAACTACCTATACTAAACAATAAAACCTATTTACCTGAAAGAATAACATTTGTAGTTTTTTTTAAACTCATCTCTATTTATCATCATCATCACAACGAATAACTGTTTCATTGCTAAGCTCAAGTCTCCTCTCACAATGCCCGCACATTGTACAGGCATAGACAGGCAGTGGCTGACTTCACACATCTTTGAGTATACTATGGAGAAATCGCAGGTTTCCGCACGATGTTTTTCTACACCGAAACAAGAGGTTTCTTAAATTAGATGTCTGTGCAGAATTCAAACTCACCTCCCCACGTTCGGGAGACGTTTTTAATATGTATATTTTTTTTAAATCGCCAAACAAGTCGAGCCGCTTGATAGTAAACTTAACCATTACTCATTAACATCAGTATCAAGAACGTGATGCCGGGAAAAGGGAATCCAGCGCATTTCTTCTTCCTGTAACCTAAACACGTATAAACAATTCACGGATGATTTTAATAATCTGAATTTATCTATCCAAAACAAAACTACCAATATCCATGAGCACCATCAGAATTAATCTCGGTATTCTAAGTTCCAAGATCCAGCAGGAGTGACATTATTACTTGTATGTTGGGCGAAAGAGTTATCCCAAAGGCCATTGAGACCATGCTTGAGTTATTGCAGCCACACTAGTTTCGAGATTTTAATTGGGTCACCATGCCCAAGTTCTAATACACTGACGTTGTTGGCTTTCAGATTTCTATTTTGATCGGGTAGGATTAGGCTTTCTTCCATTGAGATTTATGATTATGATTATTATTATTACATTATGATGTAGCTCTTAAACGGGTACGGCTACAATAGATCAAATTAATATGGTCGCAGTTGCCTTTGGGATCCGTGTCCCTTGCCCGATCATTAAATAATAACAATAATTATTATGAAACTTCTGTAATCTGTTACGAGTAATGCCCATGCAGTCGCGAAGGGTATTATTGGGTGATTTCTCTGCCTCACTAAAGTGTCTTCATTTTGCAGTGTTGATGAAGTCAGTTGTATATATATGTTTATGTAGCTTGCAATGCCCAGGAGGGACTATTTTGTTCCACATAGCATCTTGCTGTGCAGCAAGATGTAGAGTATAGGAAGACTTGGATTCGAGAATGGAATGGAGCAATTAACTTATCAACCGGATTTCTGATAGTTATTTATTACCTACATTTCAGTATTAGTGATGTTACTTGTGTTTAAAAAACATGATCATTAATATTACAATGTTTTATGAAATGCCTACATTATGTAGGGAGTTTGGTAGAACAGTGTATCAGATAAATATGTATCCTGTGCTTGTGGTAAAGATATTTGTCAATTATTATTATTCTGTGGTTTCTGTACCTATATTATGTTCATGCCTAACATGATAACACTTAACAAAATAATTTAAATTTGTTAATGAAAAAATCCTGTTAAAATCCCTCATACCATGTCAATGACTTAATATTGTGTAAGGAATATTGTTCACGATAAATTTTATATACACATATGTTTTATTGACACAGGTTGTAGAAACGGAAAACAACATATAATATAAGTTAATTTATTATGAATAAACAATGCACTGAAATAAATGCAATTCCTAGTTTGCGACCTAGAATATAGTAATAAACTTCATAATTGGAATGACCTGCAGTTAACATCAAGTGTATTATTTACGGATGGTAAGTTTTCAATCGAGGACATTATGTTAAACTTAAAATATTGCATTTTATTTGTATAAATATTAAAGTAATTTAGGAGAGTTGTCCGCAGTCAGCAATGACAATCTTCTTGGATGGCTTGCCGGACTGCGAGCCGTAGCTTTCCACATGCTTCACCACCTCCATACCTTCAATCACATTTCCAAAAACGACATGTCTACCATCCAACCAAGAAGTCTTCACAGTGGTGATGAAGAATTGGGAGCCGTTGGTGTTAGGACCAGCATTGGCCATGGAGAGGACTCCAGGACCGGTGTGCTTAAGGACGAAGTTCTCATCGGTGAACTTCTCACCGTAGATGGACTTGCCACCAGTGCCATTGTGGTTCGTAAAGTCACCACCCTGCAACATGAAGTTGGGGATGACACGGTGGAAGGTGGAGCCCTTGTAGCCGAAGCCCTTTTCGCCCGTACAGAGGGCGCGGAAGTTTTCACAGGTCTTAGGGGTGACATCAGCTTTCAACTGAAACAAAATATATTGCCATAAATTTAACTCCTTCAATTAACCAACAATAGGATTTATATCGTGAGAATGGCATCTTAATACCTTATCGATATTATCGTTAATACTGATGAGTCATTTGAAGTTTACACTATAAACTCAACAAGGCTGTTATTGAATCCTCTTTTCATGACATATATTATCTGCACACTGCTTTAAAATAGTACAATTCTACGATACTTAGTCCAGAAAGTACATTTTCAAGACAACAGACAATATTCCGTTGCTATCAAGGCTTTATATGAAACGACCTTCGCATAGTAATTCTCGGTCAGCGGGAGTTAATTATAACTACATATAAATATGGATGTATAGGTATACAAAAATGTGTAGATATTAGAAGTATACACGACATTAGCACATGAAAGTGCCATATAGATTTTATAAAAGTAATTTTAATTCTTTCAGTACATTTAATAGTCAAATATCAGTAGCACACAGTTTATGCATATGCATTAGTAATGATAGCGTGGTCGGTCAATCACATCACGCCGGCCGGAATGACAACTCCCCAAATAAAAAGTAACAAATTTCTACCTACCTCAATAACGATCCTTCCCAAGGACTGCCCATCAGCGGTAACATCCATGAAGACTCGAGGTAGACCCATTTTGATATAGTGGAAGAGCCGCTAAAATATCCTTGGAATCACAGCACAGCACAATGACGAAGCTTCTCTCGTTAAGGCAGGGCGGAAATTGAAATGGGCATAGACAACATAGATAATTCAACATCCTACTTGCGGCCATAACCAAGCTCGTCTCAGATACGCTTTACTCTATGATATAAACATATCCACATCACGTCACGTCACGCATGATTTAACGAGAATCGTTTGATACAGAGTCAATAATGAATTATATTATTACCAATGATCCATCTCTATCATAGTCATGTTGATAAATGGCAATGTTAGACTACTCTTTTGTAGATTTTAATTTGTAAGTTACTCTATGTTTAGAACGATTTTTTTTTTAAATTTTGATGTGTCGATATATTGATTTGAACTACGTCTTTGATATAAAAAGAAATTTAATATGTAGGGAATATGGAATAAATAAAAGGTTAAAGAAAAATAAATATGTTATTAAATCAACAGTCAATTTATATTTCCTGATGGTACAGTTGAAGTATTTTTACATTTCGAATATGGATTTTGGGCTATATTTCAAATAAAATAAAATTAAAAGTTTATACTATTATATAATTATACTGTAATACGTCTATTTCATTTAAATAGTCTACGCGAGAATGACATCAGTGACACTTTGTCAAGCTGAATCATATTTGAAGTGTTACGGTCAAATTCAGTCTGTGGTATATTTTATCGCTGTCGGGTTGAAATCGCGTTTGCGATTTCGGCGCTAATAATTGTATTTTTTAAAAGTTACATAAAGTTTGGAATTCAACTGCCGTAATATATAAGGTGCTTTACTTAAACTCAGTTTTTTAAAGAAAAAAATCTTCTTAGTAATTATTTGGTATGAACAATACACGTGATCTAATCTAGAATAAATATTGGAACAGGTTAGAGGTGTCAGATATCTTGTCATTATTGCTGCGAGAGTGTGAGGAAATAAGAAGTATAGCAAGAATAGTATTTTAGCTTACTCTGAAAAGACTGCAAAATGAGCTTAGAATCTATCAGATACAAGAGAGGTGCATTAGAAATTTTAGACCAATTATTGCTACCTATTCAAACAAGATATGTGAAGGTACAAGGAGTAGAAGATGGCTGGAAGGTCATTAACAGAATGCAGGTATAAGTTTTATATTCAGAACATTACCTACTATAGAATATACAATGATAAATCTGATTATAATATCTCTAGCTGGAAATATTCACTTGTGTATAAAAACTTTACTACTATGTTGTAAAATAAGTTATAAAATTGTGTACTAACTCTTTATTTACCATTAAATGGAGTAAATACTAAATTGTGGTGTATAACACAGATGCATCTATTTCAATGAAATATAATTTTGATCTGTTTAATATGATTATCAGTTGAGGATAAAAAAATCCTCTTTAATTAAATATCTATTCTTATTCTTAATAAATTTAAGAAAAAGATGAAGTGTTAAATATTAGCTAGTTTTATTTAGCACAGTCACCAAAGCCATTCTAAATTTGAATAACTTGTGACAATGCCATTCTGTTATAAAAAAGTAATACTTATCAATTTTTTTTTAATATTGCTTTGTTATCTCCATGTCAATATTTTCAGGTTCGGGGAGCTCCTGCCATAGCTATTGTGGGTTGCTTGTCACTGGCGGTTGAGATATTGAAGAATGACTACACTGATAAAAAAGACATGAGGCAAGAGGTCAGGGACATAGTATGATTGTATTAATGATTGTATGTGTAAACAATGTACAAAAAATGTGACTAAGAAATTGAATATGATTTTATTGAAAAAGACAAACTTTGTTGGTCATAATTTATCATCATTTAATTTGTCATGCTTTACATTCACACTGTCAGGTCTTAAATTATAAAAATTTGGATGAATCTATGTTGGTGTAAGTAGCCAGTAGAACAAACGCATGCTATAAATATGTTATACATGTTAGCAATAAATAATAGAATAGATTTGAACAATTACAGATTGAAGGCAAGCTTAATTATTTGGTGTCGGCGAGGCCAACAGCTGTGAACATAAAATTGGCAGCGGATGAGCTTATAAATTTAGCGAATAGTTTATGTGCGGATGGAAATATTATGGCTAATGATTTCAAAGAAATGTAGGTATCCTGTATGTACATTTTTGATTGGTTTTGGCTATTTAGGAATCGGTAGCTAATCGTCGTTGTCAAAAACATTTTTGAATACTTCCATCATTATGGGCTTGTTTGGCCGCTGTTTGTGGAAAAAACATTTGCAATTATAGACAAAAATTAGAAGTCCTTATTGGATCTCTTATATTTATAAACTATCTCCAATATTAATTTCTCACAGTCAATTTTTATATAATAATTTCATTCAGTTAAAATGTTATATATGCTATAATATTTAGTCTTATCTTATCATTATACTTTTTGATTAATACGGTTTATTTATTGTTATTGTAATTTGTACATGTAACTATATAATTGTTGATGATAACATAAAATAAAACAAGCTACATACCTTTTCAGGTTTATCAAAAGTATAGAGAATATGCTGATTAAGGACATAGAAGACAATAAAGCAATAGGCATGTTTGGTTGTGAGGCTATACTTAACGGTCAAGAGGGAGACGGTCCAGTTAGAGTTTTGACACATTGTAATACTGGTTCATTGGCGACCGCTGGATATGGCACTGCTTTAGGCGTTATCAGAGCACTACATGCTAAAAAAAGGCTAGGTAAGGCTTTTTTTGCTGATAAATTTCTGCCTCATTTATTAATGTACAAGAAAAAAAAGCATGTAATTATTTCATTCCTATAGTCATTAATTATGTTTTTCAGAACATGTCTACTGCACAGAAACCCGTCCATACAATCAAGGAGCGAGGCTTACAGCATATGAATTAGTACATGAGAAAATTCCTGCAACACTCATTGTTGACAGTATGGTGTCAGCTTTGATGCATGCCAGAAACATCAATGCAGTTGTCGTTGGCGCTGACAGAGTAAGTACAATACTTGAATAACTTGAATTGTAGCCACCATAAATGAGGTGTGCACTTATAATTATAAGCTGTCAATATGTTATTCTTAAAATAATACCTGATACATTTACCTGACCATTTTTGGCCGAGTTCATTAAATGTTTCTATGTTTGGTATTTATATCGCCCGGCATACTTTGGTAATATTCTATCAATATCTGGGAATTATAGGGTACTATACTATACTATGGAACTATAGGGTAATTAGTGATACATCCTTTACATCATTTCATTTGTATACCGTACTTAGGAGCATATTAGATATATCTAACTTATCAATTGTTATCAAACCATTAATTGCTTTCGGTATTTAAAGAAGATAAACTTATCTCTTACACTTAATGCTTTGGACAAATACTTTGAAAGATACGGCTATATGTAGAACTTAACGCGAATTAAGTCGTAGTCGTCCGCTAATTATAAAACAAGCGGGACCAAATCTGTAGGTATATAGTTTAGGAAATAGTAGGTAAGCTGTATCGATACAAAGACTGAAACAATTTTTATTTTTGTCTGTATGTTTATTACGTTAACAGAACCAAATGAACCTTTTCAGACGATGCCACATAGATAACTTGTATTATTTAAAATACTTTTTCTGATATATTTCAATAAATATGAGGGTAGTTGGTGATTACGTATTGTAAATCAAGCAGTTAGCTCAGAGAGAAGTAAAAAGGCCTTCTCATTTAATCTCCATTATTCTCAATTCAGTTGTGTAGCACCACCTGTAAAAAAGATAGAATGGGTTAAGAATTAAATGTATAACCCCTGATATAAGTAATAATTTTTTTTTTGATTGCGGATATTTTTAACTCGAAAGTTTCCTGAGGCGAAACGAGGGTAGATCGTCAGAAAATATTTTGTAATATATACAAAGTTTTTTTTTTTTTAAGGTAGCTGCGAATGGTGACACTGCAAACAAAATAGGAACATATCAAATAGCAATTGTGGCTAAATATCATAATGTGCCTTTCTACGTCGCTGCGCCGCTAACGTCCATTGACATGTCGCTCAAGTCTGGAGATAGGATCAAAATTGAGGAGAGACCTGATAGAGAGATGACCCATATTGGCGAACATAGGATTGCGGCTCCAGGTTTGCTATTGTTATTTTAATTTGCGTTGCTACCACTTTGTTAGTCCTAGAGTTTCCAAATATACACAGATTATCTAAAATTCTCACAGAAAATTCCAGACCCTAAAAGCATATCTTAATGAACAGTGCAGACATAGGAATAAAGACAAGTTTGCAGTGAAAAATAATTACATTGGATCATTTTAATGAAAATAGTCAATGAATCAATCTTCAAAATCAAAAAAATTACAAATTAATTTAATTTTATTACTAATATTTTATTATTACAATTAAGTAGTTATAAAAAAATTAAAGGGAGGGGTCATTAAAAGCTTTAATGCAATGTTTGTTTGGTTAAAGTCTGTTGGCTGTTCCTGTTATCTGACAAAGATGAAATTTTACACATTGCTTTAGTTCTGATGACAGTGCAATTTTATGATAACTTAGTATGACCTGATACTAGTCTCAGGATTGGCCCCAGAAGAGGAAACAGTTAATAAATTTTATGCACTATGAAAGCGTGTTTTTAGTTTGTAAACTATGAATTTATTTTTCTCATAATTTACGTATATAAATGTGTTGTTTTCATATTATTTGTTTTTGTTTTAGGTATAAATTGTTGGAACCCTGCCTTTGATGTCACTCCTGCATCATTAATCACTGGAATCATTACGGAGAAAGGTGTATTTGCTCCTGAAAAACTAACAGAAATAGTTCCTCATTAAACAATGGCTTTTTATAAATTAAACTATTTATACTGGCGAAGCTGTATATTAGATTTAAAATCAATTATTGTAATCATATGTACATAACTATTGTGATACACTTTGTACAAATTGGCCCAATGTATATGTTATTGTTAAAGTTTTACACCAGTGATGAATGCTGTTGTAAATAAAACATGGATTCCAAAGCTGTAAAGGATGTATGTGTGTTAGTATGAACTTCAAGATGTTCTATACTGATGTGTGAGCAAGTCATTTCGTAAATCATATGTAGCTTGATGTGTGGGTACCCTCATAAACACTACTTTATCTATTTATACCACATTATACTAAACAGCACAAATCAATGCTCTTTTGGATGGAAAATAGAATAGAAAGGAAAATATTTTAGTACCATCACAACAGCAAAATACAGTTTAGTATAAAGGATAAAAAAAACTTCAAACTAAAGCAGAAAATCTGTGCTGCAGGTTAACTGTAATAAAAGGCAATCATCCTAACATGCAGAGGTACGAGGCCGCAATTACTGGTTTTCAGTATGCCCCTTCAAACAATTCATGCAGTACCATTGTAGATTGTATTTTGTTGATCTGGCAAGGGACACAGATCCCAAAGGCCACTGTGACCAAATTGTATCTACCTTTGTAGATACATTGATCTTGTTAATTTAATTCAAGACCGCACTTAGGACTAAACTTTGCAGAACATTTTTACCTGCCTAAGTGCTTCAGTTGAAGTTCAAGTGCTCCTGTTTATATCAGTGTTTAAGGATATGTGTTTTCGGATTCTGTTGCATAAGAATTGAAACAAAATATAATTAAGTTTTAATTCATAAATCAGGAAGAGAAATTACTCCTAGAGGATTTGAGATAGCACAATAACAGGTCAAAAACATAATATGTATGTGTGTAATGGGTTTATATAAGAACAGTCTTTGTGGCCATGTTTTATTTACTTTCACTGACTTAATAATAATATTGGAAAATAAAATCTTTTGCTACATAGCATTAAAACTATTTATTTGTGTTTATTTATAACTAACACGGAATAATTAAGAAAAAATATATCAGATCTATTCTATATTTTCAAACATTCTTATAGTTGGATTTAGTCATTAAGTATGGACACTGTAGATACTATAGTTTAAAACATGCGTCCATGCCATTATTGTAGGTAGTTCGAAGAAAGTAAATAAAAGTTTAGAAAAAAAATCCTACAGCAATTTTCCTTGGATTTGGAACACTGCTTAGCAGCAATTGATGGAGATGGTTAGCCAAACATTACTGAATGTGACGAACTAAAATTGAATGAAGTCAATGTATACTATTAAAAATATATATACTTTTTTGTAATATGTGCTCATAAAATGAGAATTATTATTATAAGTTGATGTTTAAATTTAAATTAAAGTAAAATCTAAACCTATCAATCTGTATCCATACTAAAGTACTCTGTGCAAGTGCATACTCTTATCCTATATCTGCGTACAGACTAAATTATAGATGCACTTGCATCAGTTGCCAGTAAGCGTGAAACGAGTACAAAATGTTGCAACCTCAAAATCAATTTTAAATAGTTAGTGTAGTTTGCCTCTGCAATTTTTTTTTTTTTTTCATTTTACACTCACTCTCAAAAAATGTGTAGCAATGACATTAGGTGTAGATAAAAAGTTCATAATGATATCGATAATGGATAAAGACAAAACTCACTCTCGAAAAATGTATTAGAATGATATTAGATGTGAAAAGCAACAAGCGTAACGCAAATCAAATTGCTACACGATTTGACGTGTTGTGACGGAACGATACCTTTTGCTAACACACTGTGCAGTATGTACAAACGAGTCTATGAATATAATAGTTTTATAGAGTCTAAAACAAATCACTTCTATATTCTTGTATAGCGAATTAACGTTTATCAATTTTCATAGCCAATTTTCCTTTCTCTCCTTTTCTTGTCTGTGCTTTGATCTTGTCTGTGGATCGGGCGATGAAATTGATGAAACGGAAAATATAATAGCTATATCCAGTCTGTGAACGGAACGTACTAAAGGACAACTACAAATTCCAATATGTCAGTCAAGCGACTGGGAAGTACAGACATTAGATTTAACAATAAATTCAGTTAATTAAAGGATGTGGCAATGTAGAAGTTATTAAAAACATGAAACAGTAATGCAATCGCGGAATTGTTTTATATTTGTGTTATTATTACTGTTAAACTTTTTTAGTTGATGCCAACTCGCTCCTAGAAACAAATTTTGTTGTTATTTATTGTTCTCGAGTAGTGTCCCAAAAATAATCGTGTTATTATAGTGTCTCTTGAGTTGTGATATTGTGAGTAAAGATTAATATTCTAATGTAAATAAAAATATTATTTGCACGCGCATGCGGTTTTGTGGAAAACAGACAAAGGTTTTGTGTGGTTTGAAAATCAGCTGTGTGTGCGATGACTTCGTGATACCAAAAGTGTGTGTGTTTTAGCAACAATGTTAAGTGAAATTGGATACATAGTATTTCTACTACTTGCTCTTCCGTACATAGAAAGTGGTAAGTTATTTGTTGTACCTACCTACATTATTTACATACGTAATTTAGATCCATATTCAAAACCTTGAAAATTAGTCATTGCTGTCATTGAGCATCGAGATGAGAAATCTATCTCAGTTTCGTAAATGAAATTATTAATAAAAATTCAAATATTCAGCTTCAACTTCAATACCTACTCAAATTTATTGTTATTGAAATCAATTGTGTGTATTATGTATTACACCAACTGTTACTAATGCCTTGCTTAGCTCACAGAATCAAATTGTATGGAAGTCATTATTCCCAGGGTCTATTATGATTATTATGACTAAAGCATACACTAAAATTTATTAAAATTGTATTGTCATAGTAGACAGTTTAGAATTTTGATCAAGATAGATGTACTATTATTTAGGAAACTAAGATTCTCACAAAAAAATACTTTAAAATTAATAATAACATTATGCAGTATCTAACTACATATAACCAACATATTTAAGCAACTATAGTCATAATTAATTATTGTCTATATATTTACTTCTATGAACATAAACAATAATAATGAGAATGCATCTCATGTTATCTCACACAAAAATGTAATATTTTTACAAAAAACTGGACTGACTGTTTTGTAAACATTATTTTTATGGTTCCATATCTCCGTATATATCGTAACACAAAACACATAATGACATAAAAATAGTAATTAAACATTATGAAACATTAATAATATTTAGCAACGTGTGAGTCATATGCCAATCATGATTTATTAATTGTATATGACTGATCTGATAAAATAATAACATAAAAATACACTGTTATCATTTTCCTATTATTATCTAAGTAATGAGGTAATTCATTGAAGTACTTATAGATATAATAATCATGAAATAGGTAATTAAATTAAATGACATGACATATTTTGTATATTATATTTAATACACAGGCACTTCGAACAATATTAACATTTTAGTAAAAATTTGCTAAGTTAAATTTTACAGCCATAAAAATGCTGATATACACTCTTTGGAAAGTTAAAACTGTGAATGGCAATAACAAAATAGCTTATATTTATATGATCACAAAGATAATTGAACTATTTTTTTTTTTTATATGATTAGGACCTTGTTAATAATTTTTACATTGATTTTATGGATATTGTAGTCGTAAATGCATGTTTTATGGTATGATCTTATATTAAAAATGGTTCTTTGTTCTTTTGTTACATTACAAATCATAGACAATATTTACACTTCAGTTACATTTTAAATATTTAATGTATGTTCCATAATATTTGTTGTGTAGTACTTACAAGAAAGATGAAAGTAGGCTGTTGAGGTAAAATAAAAAAAAGAATGAAGTAATAAAAAAAAATGGTGACTATAGTGAATTTAAAGATCATATTGTCTTGGTTGCTTGATTTAATTGCTAGTTAGTCAAAAACGCTGACTGCTACGTAACATATTGGTACTTCATTTATTTAATTCACTATAATTGCAGATAGCAAATAACATTGAATTCTCAATAAGGATATTCAATTAAATAAATAACAAATCATTGTGTAATTATATTTTCTGATAATATCCAATAAATAGCTAGTTAATTACATGTTGAAACATAATATCCCAATTATTCCTGCTTAGTACTGATTGTCTTTACATATAAATAAAATTGAAGTGAATGTTTCTCATATTGAAATAACTGTTTTAATAACAATTTTGATGTTACTTTTATTGGCAGGTAGCTGATGTAATAAGGAGTAATTTAGGCCAGTAAAACAAAATAAAATAAAACACTTAGTTAAATTCCACATGGACGAAGTCGCAGGCACAGCTTCTGTTATATATAATTTGTTTCCAGTTTAGTAAGTAGAAATAACAACAGTTAATTTTAGTGAGTTTTATTTATAGTATAGGAGGAAAATGATTTCATAATTATAATACTTTTTCCTGAGTAACACTGGCAGATTTGGTAAACAGTTTAAATCTATTAATAAACAAATAAACCTTCAAAAGTTCCGGCTAGTTAAGTGGTAGTTTGTTATTTATTCTTTTTCTTATATACCGTCGGGGGGGGGGGGGGGGGGGGGTTTTTTTGACCCACCGTAATATTCCCTAAAAACTATTTTTTTTTTTCTCATCCTTTTCATGGGGCTTCACCCTTTTTCAACCCACCATGT
>DWPA01000361.1:0-26685 GCA_018251375.1 Calpodes ethlius
ACATATTTAATCATTAAAATATTTTTGATCTAACAGAATAATCCACCAGAATAATTTTCTAGATTGACTATGAGTTCCAACAATAATATTGTACATAAAATCCGTAATAAACTCAGCATAGAACAATCTATCAAATGTCATAACTCCTGAACATGCTGATTACGTAGACGTCTCGACGTGAAGACTGCTATATTACGAGTACAGAACGAGCTAGCGGAAAAATCGAGCGAGCTTTCCTATATTATTTATATTGGAAAGGAAACAATTTTTCCCACACATTATTGCATTTATTTTAACGACATTGAAGGCTCTATCTGCATTAGATAGATAGCATAATCTGCATAATAAGATTCAATACTTTTTCATTGAGGAAAACAAACGGCGAATGAAACTTACTACTATACTTATTAAATTATGTGTTAGACTCACGACTCTTGCTCAGTCTCATATGGCCTTTAGTAAGGCCCTAAAACCCTGGCTAATATATTTAAGCGTTAAAATCTAAACTATTAGATATAACAATAACTTACTTAGTGAGAATTGACATAATTATATTTTTATGGAATACACTTCTTTATTAGCAGTCTTACCTTTTGATCGTTAAAAACTCATTGTGTTCGTATTTTTTTTTTTAATAAGGCACTTGATAATTTTGTCTCCCAATATCACCAAAAAAATATATTGTTATAAATATCAAATATTGTATTTACCAAATATGCCGTGAGAAATACAATAACATAGAATAAAAATATTTTAGAACCGCTTGTTTAATTTAAACACAAACTAAATGAAAGTAGCGACTGGCCATTTGTCAATGGGCGGGCGGTCGGTACCACGGGTTCCGGCTGCAAGCTGCTCTTATTAATATTTGCAGCGAATTCACGCTTTATTTGCGAACAGCCGTCATGCGGCTTATAAATTATTAATGCGGTCGTCGCACAGCTTGTGTTTTGTCATCTACTTTTTTTGTGTAGATAGTTTTGTCAGTTCAGAGCAACTGTTGTTATTGTTAAGGGTGAAACACTGTTTGGTATACTTCGAACACAAATTTGGCTGTCCATAATCTTGTTTCACACAATATTCTTTTTATACCTTAATATCAATCGATAATAATTATCTAAGGTAACAATAAATAACTTATATTCAATTTTTTAGAGTTATTAATGAAATCATCAAATTTATATCGAATTGAATATTTGTTATAGTGTGTTATGGAAAATTAATAGTATAATTATGATCACGATGCAACGAAAGTTAATACGATGAATTTTAACAGCAAGCATTTTAATGCTTCAGGATTGAACGGCATAGTATAAATTGCACTCGTAATTAATTATTTTTTAATATTTAAACCGATTTAAAACCGTTAAGGTGAATAGGGCTTCCATGTCTTGTATTATTATTACAAGCTTGTATTTAATTTATAAAATATTTGTATCGATTTATGTTTTTTTATCCTAAAGAATTGAATCTTTACAGGTTGCTTTATTTTTGACGACAATTTATGTTAAAGATAAATATGACCGGATACTATTCGGGTTAGATTCAGAAAAGGGAACGCTTTAAGTGTGAAAGTACAGTCACACAGTTTACTTTAGTACATTAACAAAAAAAAAATATAAAAAAATTTTTTACAAAGATTTATAAATACAACAATCCGATTCGTTAATTTTTAATTTAAAAAATATTTTTCTAAATTTTATGATGTATCAAAAACGATTGGTCACTTTTGTTAAGTTTTATGTTACGTGATTACAATCATGATATGTTACATACGTCGTAGTGACAACGTGACAATTTGTCCACAATGTTGAACATACAGTAATTTGCATTTTAAGCGCAGTACATTACAACGACGTGGAACATTTACTGCACAACACAACGCAACAACAGTGATTGATTAGACGTTGGAATATTTTGACGTAGCAATAATAAGATTTTATGACAGCGATATAACCTATCGTTTTCTGATTGCTATCATATCATTTTACGATAGTGTTCAAAGGTGTTAAATTTAATGTTTGTCAGCAATTTGTATGGCATGGAAAAATTCATATTTATGTATGCTACAAACTAGAGTAGTCATAAAATAGTGATAAATATGGCACTTAATATTGTCGTATAAACTACAGTAATTTTTATTTTATCACTCGTCTTGGGATTTGGCTAGTGTGAAATTTGATGGGAATTAACGTATTTTTAATTGTTATAGTTACGATTTCGTGTGGTTATTGATTGGGAAATAGATAATGCTGTAATGGAATATATTTTATATTAATGACCGATAGCGTAGTTTACGTTATCACTACCCTAAAAAATGTTTGAAAACAAATATTTTGTATTTTTGTATGAAGTGAAATAAATTTAAGACTAAAAATATTATTCAAATCTGATAAGATGATTGTGATAACAATCATATAGATAAGTCATGTCAAAATAGGTTCAACCTTTAAACCGAGAACATCCGGATAAACGCACAAACAAACAGACATTATTATGTGATGTTTTGCGATATAAATATCCTTGTCAATAGTTTTTCAAAAATATTTTTGACATGTATTTGTATTTAAAACATGACATAATATAATAAGAAGTGTGATAAATATGAATGCCTGCTAAAATATATGTATAAAAAAAAATATTACAAAAAATAAAAGTCCTTAAATACAAATAAAAATTTTTATCCTTTGTTATATAGATCGTGAAATAAATTTAAACAAGCCAGATAATGGATTTTAAATAGCGTATAAACTGAAGTAGCTGTGTGAGTTCCTTGCGATGTGGATGGCGTAACTAAAAACGGTACAGAATTTAAGTTTACACGGCAACAACAAACACATTCCAGCTGAGCAAAGCACGTGTGACCTCTTTTGTATATGACACTTTGCAGGTGTCTACGAACACTTCTGAGAAGACTGTTTCCAGTTAAAGTTTGGTGCTACACGATATTACAAAACGGGAGCACTATTCCGTATATTCTGTATATTTAATTGAATGCTGTATTTATTGTATTTTTAACATGTATTTGTATTTATAGCTCTGAATAAGAAGTTCATTATCACATAGAAGCCTATACTTATAATGGGTTTAGTTATTATACTATTTGGATAGTAAAACATAACTTACAACTACTTAATGTTAATATTTACAATTAGTATTTAAAGAAACAAGGTTCCTCTGTTCATTAGTTTTTTCTGTAGGGTATTTTTCATCTAAATTTAGCGACTGGTTGCGTTCTATGATTTACTCGTAGACTGTAATAGGTAACTTGCCTATAACGGTGACTTAAACGAGCTACTTTTGGGAGTAAATTTTATCATTTTATTTTAAAATTTTAATCGTTAAGTCGTTTTGTTTCCTTTCTCTGTAGTAGTAGTAACATAATATTGAACTACACTGTGTTTTAAAAAAGAAGTTATTATTTGTCATCTATATTTGAAATCACATTTGGACTCACTCGCAACTGCTACATTGAGAGCCTCTTAACTGATTATATCGCTTCGCAAATAAAATAGCTGGTTCACATCAACCAGAACATCGTTCCGCAAAACATATTGATAATCTGAAATAATAGTATATTATAATATTTAAAGAAGATCAGTCATCAAATTTTTTATTAGTTAACAAAAATACACATCAAAATCTCTCTAACGTTAATTTATTTACTGATGACCAGTTGAATATTCTACTGATTCCGAATGATTTCAGATGATACAATATCAAATGAGTATTACTATATCATTGTAAAGTCATACTAACGTATTAAATGTTAACTTTAACTATGCTAAATCTTATGTACGACGTCAAAAATGCATTATCTTCGCTTATTAATCTTATTATAGATAATAGCGAAATACTTTATGAAATTGAAAAAATATTCTTAAAACGCATCGTTTAGTCGCAATGTCGCAAACCTAAGTAGCCCGTCTGCATGACTCTAATACTTCTTTATTTCTGAATGGGGTAAAAGGGTCAACCGATAGCCCATCCAGTCTCCGTGGGCCATCGTCGGCCTCTATTAAATTCCTTTGTAATACGACCGCAGCAGAAAACATCTCGTCAGATTGAAACTCGAAACGTCATTTTTTGTGAACAAAGGTAACCGGAGGCAAGGGACAATATTATAAGGAAATGATATTAGGGATGATAGTAGAACATATCAGGTTATCTTTCGTAATCCAATTGCAGAATCATTTTTGAAATTAGGGAGGAAACTTTAGTTTGTAGTATATTTGCTTGCTGCTTATTACTCTTTTGGATTCGATTCCAATATTTTTCTATCGTACTTCGGTGATGGTTACGAGGTTTTTCGAAATTGTATGTTCTAAGACTATTCGTTGTAGCAGACTTTTCAATGTTGATGGATGTACGAAGGCAATAAGGTTATTGGTATTTATTTTGTATTATGGTTTTTATTATACGCTTTTTTCGTATTGACTTTTACTCTTGGCTCTAGCAGTCTGTGCAGATTCACGTGGACAGAGGGAGTAAATCAGGAGAGACTCGGCAGAGGAGGAGCAAATGCAAGGGAGGAGGACTAGTTTACTTTTTTCCGAGAAGTAGAGGTTGCGAACATCCCTTCATTACCCTCTGTGGTATTCGGACTTCGGCTTAAGACGTTGTTGGAGGGTATCGGGGCAAGTCGGTCGCTCACGCAGGTTTATGTATACAGTAAGTCGCTAAAACTATTATTATGTTACGGCCCTTCGTCATTATATTAAAGACATGGCACCAACGAATTATGTTTTCGCTCAATAAGCGATTTCGTTCTTTGAGTCTATCTTATTATAATTATGTAGCTCAATACGAATATTAAGATTGATCTTTGGAATGAAAGATTCCATTTAGATAATAATATAAAGAACGATAGTGAGTGACAGAAGATTTGAAAACAGCGTTATCATGTGAGATTTTGAAAGAAAACGATTATCGTTGAGTCTACTATAATGTCTTGTAATAAAAATAGCTTTTAGGAGATAAAAAAAGATAGATTGTGTGAAAAATTATGATTATTAAAGCCTTAGAAATACAGTGGGAAAAGGTGTCGAAACTTAATGTGAGAGCGTGTAATATAAGTGCTATTTTTTTATCAATTTTTTTATGTGATAACGATAGCAAAATAACTTGCAGTACTCCAAACCATCCTCTGACGGACAATGATATCTGTGACAAACCTCGAAGAGTACTATAGTAATAAGAATTCCTGTTAGTATTTGGTATAAATAACAATTTAACTGTTGAAGTTAGAACTATTGGTATGCGTTAGTCCATTTAGTAATCGTTAGTAGGTAATTTGACCTTCTCTAAGTTGGTCACAGTTGCAAACCAATGCATCCTCAACTTAAGGTCGCAACCCATGAGGACAGCTGATCGTCTCTTGCATAAGAGCACCCGACGACCTAGAGAACCATTCATGCGAAAATACAATAGTATAAAATGCATTTATTATACGGCAGAATTAGGTGGGGCAGTGCTATTTCCTGGGCGTATCCTTTGTCATTCATAAATTTGTATCATTTTTGTGACGTATAGTGGTGTATGCGGACACAAGTACTTAAGTATCCGATTGCGATTTTAAGTTATGAAAATTCAAAATATAATTAATAAAAATAATATTATTTTTCACACGGCGTCTATACGGCGTAGTATTTTGAAGTTACAGTCATAGATGACCGCAGTAATAATAAAAAGTGTATGAAAACGAAAAAACTGTTGATACGGCGTCCGTACATGCATCGTCCATCATTAGACGAACATCCATCGCATACGTCACAAAATGGTACCTTGTATTCGCCGCACTCATATTATCTATCTAGTTAGAAAAATTCAATCGTAAAATCAATCGATGATATGATTACCTAGTGTGTATTTGCTAGATTATTTTGTTATAATCATATAAGAATATCGTCGAATTAAGTTTACGTAACATGAAAAGCAACATTGATTGAGTGTCTGGCTACATTAGAAATAGATAAAATATAAAAAAATATAACGTAAATTAATTTCAATCTATTTCACAACTTCATTTAAAATAAAACTTGACGAAAAAGCATTACGATCTCAAAGTTTAAAAAAAATTTTTGGTCTACATCTCCATGAAATTTGAAAAACTTTCCTCATTTTTCATTTTAGCAATTACTTACACCTAAATGAAGACGGATAAAAATTGAGTAACTGTTTCGTCAGCTTAGATCATAATGAAACCAACTTTTCTCTTAAGGCTTCTATAATTTTCAATTAAATCAACCGATTTTATTTAGTTCTCACCAACCATGCATGTCACTCAATGTATAACATAAACTTATATACAACATAACTTTATAATTCAAATGGTGCAACCACACTAGAATTATAAAATGTTTTAAAACTTTACCACTATAATAAATATTGGTGTGGCAGGACCTTTAAGCTCCACGCCGCTCACACAAACAGTTTTAGTTTCTTTAGAAGTTATAATTATTATTACGATTCATAACATTTACTGGTAATCTCTCATCATCTATTTTACAATAAAAAATATATGTAATAATATCAAATATTTATTTTATAAACACACTGTATATTATCTATATACCTACATAATAATTTAGATCAAAGTAAAGTCCCTAAATACAAAATTATCTCGCTACGAGTTAGACGAAACCATTAAGACGGGAGGGTGTTTTTATACTCGCATTAAACTTTAAGCGCAAAATTTGAGATAAAGTGGCAGTCACGTAGTAGTGAGTGATATCACGTCTACGGCTCATCAGCGACCGCACGTGACGACTACAGTACAAACAGATTTCACAACACGACCACTCTACCGTGACCCCAAGACGTATCTTTAAAAGGATGGTATAAAGGTATTGCGCTTTAAGACGCACGAATTTTCTTTTGACAAGCATCGTGTGATGTATACGATAGATAATAAACACTGTTTTATTATTCTGTGGTCTTTACGAATGAGAATCATTCTTAAATGCTAATACACGTGTTTCTTTTGTTTTTCAGGAAGTAAATATTGGATATCTTTCCCGTGCCTTTTATGTTGTAGATTACTTGTTATGACATGAAGTAATACATAAACATTATAAACCTCATGTTGACGAAGAATTTACTTATAGTTTAGCTTCATGAATTTTGAGTATTGTAGTAACAAACACTGGTTAACTAGGTCACTGTTAAAGTTTAAGAATGAAAGAATTAATTAAGAATGATTTTTAGCGCTTATAAAGGTGTTACTACCGATTTTAACAAAGTTTAAATTAGATCTGATTATTATTTCTATATTTATAATTTTATTGTTCTACTATATGTTGATAATATATACTCATGTTGATAAAGTTTTCATGATAACTAAAGAAATAAAAACACCTCGGAATTGGGATTCCTTATATTAAGGGTATATCATGAAACATTCAATAACGAGACCCGGCAACAAAGAGTTAGCTTTTCGCCCAGTACTACGGATCCTTTACCAGACAGAGTTAGCTGACAACTGAGCGTCAGAGCTATTAATATTTTTTATATAAAAAAAATAAGATCACGAATAAAATTTACATCTGTTACTGCTATCTTATTAAAAGATAGAAATGTGCTGTTGCTACTATCAGTAGTAATTCGAGTTTTATTTATTTATCATTTACATAGACACGTAAAGAAGACAGTGGAGGTCTTAACAAAATGGCGACGTTAATAATACGCAAAAGAGCAGCCTTCCACCGCTACAAAGTTTCTTTTCTCCTAACTTTATTACCCCATTAGAGATCGCGTGACGAAGAATCTCACTTTGCCTCGTAATATAATTTATTTTGACTAGTGTATCTGATAAACAGATTATTTTATCTTTTGTGTCGCGTTCTCTTGTACATCGTGTTTTGTAAAATGGGACTGAATAATAGCGTGCAAAACTCGTTGGGAAATGTCTTATCTTTAATAGAGGAAATTTATATACAGTATAGAGGACGAAGTGCAGCAAAGCAATCAGTGATAGCGTAGTGGTTGGAATGTTGATCTCCAAAACGTTTCTACGTGTTACTTGTCATTCGCCATAAATATTACACTGAATTTATTTATTATTTATTTACTTTCTATATTAACTATTAAATAATAGGTGTGATGACCACACATATTCTTTGTTGAGGCTTGTTTATAAATTTATATATACGAGTAGGATGTAAAGTTAACCTTAGTCGTATTGAATTACAGATCAATTTCAACTTCAAAGCGGGTTTTTAGTATTAACAAATGTATACGTATATTGTACGCAGCTAAATATTTTTACATAAAACATATTTTTAACTATTGACTTATGTATAAATAATAACATTATAAGTAGGCCAATAGGAATAATAACGAATCCACTGCCCTTTTTTATCGCAAGTATAACGTCTAAAGCAGACTCGTACTAACGAAACGCGTGCCGGCATCGTACGGAAAAGTATTTATTGGAATGCCAAGGCATGTCGAAGGATGCTTCGGTATACCATACAATGACCAGAGACGATATTTTTTATTTTCGATCGTATTCGTGCTCTGTTCAATTGTGGTTTGTTTAAGTAATAGGCTGGGATTTAGCGTTAAAACAGTAGTACTTTTTAAAGCGGAAGATAAAAATACAGAGTAAGTTTGAATCGGTCGAGATAAAAATATAGAATAAGTTAAAATCGGCCTCATCTAAGACGTTTCAGATGTACCCTGTAGTTGATGCATTGTGGCTGTCGTGATAGTAGTTTTAAAGGTAGAATAGCCGACCATTGGGTTTTCCTCAAAAGTACGAGGGGGGATTTTTGCATATCCCATCCCATAATTTGAATGTTTCACTCGTCATTTGAGAAATTATCATATTCATGTTATATTTATTACAAAAATACGATATAAACAATTAGTGTTGTCAGATTTAGAATATTTTCCGGTTATAAAAATGGATGTGCCATGTCGTGCCGCTCCGTAATTGAGCTCTGGCCTTTATTTCAACAGTTTCTGTGAAGGGGAGGGGTAAAGGTTGTGCAATTAGACGAACAGAAGTGAAGTATGAACCATTACGTTGAAGGGTGCTTAATTTAAATACGTGAAGGATTCCCTTTACTTGATTCTTTTTTATCATGAGTTTTCAAAATATTTCAAAGATATTGCATATATGAGTGATAATATTATCTATATATTAATAGGTAACGGAAACACCTTTATACATAATTTTAAGAACAATGGAGGCATATAGGTGTCTGAGATTTTGCATACTTAAATAGTAAATACACAGCATAATTACAGAAACTTAAATTTCATATTAAATATGCGTTACAAATACTTTTATTGAAGAAAATAGACAATACAAAATGTTAGTCTTAGTCAAATTGAATTATAGTTGAATTTTTACAGCAGAATGGGTCTTTTGTCATTTATTTTGTGTTGCTTCTTTTGTTCGTTTGCGGCGAAATCTCTTCTGATTAAAACTCATATATTTTTATGAAGATGACGTTGGTCTTTATATAATTATATCTTCTATAATATACGGTGTCTCAATTAAACTAAGGACCTATAAATAAAAGTGCAATGACAATTAAAATTACTACTAGAGACCCGTTCTGCGCTCGAAATTCGACCGTAATTCATAATGTCAAAGGATTAGTTCACATTGACATTCTTATTCAATCTTTTAAACTACTCAGATTGACAATAAACAAAGGAGTTTAGGTGTCTTATTATCCATGCAAATTCATGGTAGTGTGCGTAATGTTTTATTTATTTACTTTATAGGCATTATTATTGAAAAATATGAGCGTTCTGCACTTCGCCTACATATAAACTATAAGTGTGCCAAATGTCATACTCCTTCGTCCGCGTAATTGTCGTAAAAAGGGGTCTAAAGTTTTTGCTTCACGTATTCATATATAGATAAGCGCTTCTTATAAATAATTAAAACAAGTTCAAGTTGAGGTAGAATATTTACTTTATTGGTACAAAGTTCAGAAAAAGTTTGTTAAGTATACAAGTAGCAAGCTATGTCTTGGAATTGCAGAATCTATTATTCGTCCATTCGTTATCGCCAAAGCGCTTGAATAAACTACGTATTACATATTTTATACAGTTTACAAGAATACCAAATAGAATCTTAAAAGTTTTAATATAATTTTAGTTGTAAATCTATGTATCTATGTAAAAACAGACTTTGTAGTACTGAAAGTTCTTACTGAATTCTTAACACAATTATTTCTAAGTTTCTGCGAAGAAAAATATTGTCTAGACAAATTCACTGGTTATAATGCTGACGTTTAAAATTCTGAATATTTGTTAAAAGTACCGGGATCATTATCTAATGAGAGGGTTCTTTAATAAAGTTATTCCCAAGATAAAGATAAAGAAGTTTATTTCTTGGCAAGAGCGAAACAATAGTCGAAGTTTACAAAGGGTTGAAGTAAAAAAATTGGTAAGCCTCATCTTGCGGAGGTTTATTGCGAAGAAGGGTGGTACACTGAACTCACCTGTTTACTTAAATGTTGCCAAACGGCAACTTTCCTAAATGAGATTTCACACTGGAACGCCTTGTTTGGTTTGCCAATCGCCAAGTTTCGAAGTTCGCGCTATTTTAGGCCATACTCCGAACTGAATTTCGAATTATGTCTCAATAAATATTTACCCAAAAGCAGGGTCTTTGACAAAGTGAATTATTACAATAACGGTATTATATTTTCTCCTTGATTGCGTGGAGCGTCTGTTTTTCGTCTGCTCTTTATTATTCAAAGGAAGAAAACTGACAACCCGAAGTCATAACAATATTCAAAATTGACTTTTGTGTAGAAGAGGGATTTGAAAATATCCAATCATAATTTTGTTATTTTTAATACACCCAGCGATTATGATAATATTACATACTTAATGTATGATAAAACAATTATTGATACTTTAGTTAAAGACTATAAACATTTTCTTCAAATAGCTATTTCAATGTAAACATACATAAGCTGTAAAAAATGGTATTCCTTGAGGTAATCAAGTCGCAGCTAACACGATGTCCACATTCACCATTAGGTTTGTTTATGAACAGCTTATGATTTACAAAATTACGTTTTCGCCTGTATATGCCATTAGTACACTTCCGTTGGATAATTGCCTCATGGCGCCCGGACCGGACGTCAAAAGATTGCGTTGAAATAGCCAGTATTTCGTTCGCCTCGTTGTCCGTCTCTCTAAGAGGAAAACGCATAGATTGCGTTATTAGATTACGTTTAGATGTGTGGATTTGGACTAGAGAAATAAAATCTTTTATGGTGTTTGGAGTGGATAATATCTATGTTTTTTTTGTCTTAATTTTAGTTCTTCTTCCGTTTTATTTTTTATTGATGATGACTTTGGTATTATATAGCTAACGACGGCCCAGTTTATGTACTGTTTACTCAAAAATAATAGTAAATTTTGTTTTGACTGAAAGTATAAGAATCTTCTTTATGTCACGGTGACAGCGTTTAGCCGCTGAATTAATACGTTAATAGACTTACAAATTAACAGGAAGTAAATTTTGTATAGGACGCATTTGGGCGGAACCGTTAATTCTAACGTTAACGCAAGTATGACAGGGAAATTCGAGCGTAGGTTCGGGAAATTAACTCAGTATTTCCTAGTAAAGAGAGCGTAGTGATAACATTTCCCGCATTATTCTGTGAAAAAATTAATTGGATTTTTAATTTTAAGTATATTGCGTTTTTTATATGTATTTTTATCTTATTTTTTAAAGTTAATTCATGTTGTTATTGATGGCCAATTCTCACTCAAGGCGTGTTCGTTCAAAGGATTCTTTTAGCCGTTGACTGGCTGTGTCACATCAAACTCACAGAAGATTTTGCGGTAAGATAAATGCATAAATATATTAATTTTGTTTAGCAATTTACTATGGAACTATAAACTTACATCATCACAAATGTTTTAACTGTAATATGTACAATTTATTTACCATAATAATTATCGCATTTAATTATATACATAGGATAGCAAGCGAGCTTGCAATGCCACTATATCCTGCCGCCCGTGGACATTTGTGATAAACTCGAATAGGACTGTAGAAGGGAATATTTTTGATTAATAAGTTCTGTTAGTATTTAGTGTTAATAAAAATAACAGTTAGTATTCATTAGTAAGAGACTGTGGAAGTGAGGACTATTAGCAAGTATGATTAAATTACATATATCATAATTCTACAATTTATTATTATTTATGTATGTATTACTAAATCGTCCTTTTAGTATCTTTATTATTGCCCTGTTTGAAGTTGGACGGATCTAAACTTTAAAGGCGTTGGTGATTGCTTTAAGCGTCGATGCACAAGCAATTTATGTAATCCACCTACTATTGCCTCAGTCTTTCCTTCTAAAATGTCATAACTATGCATATTCTTGTTATCAGATTATAAAGTTGTTTATCCTATCGCAACCGAAGTATAAACTTGACATAAGTCATACACTAATTTGCCGCATTCTCCGTGAGATACTTTAGATGGCAATTCACGACTTTAAAAAGTTTAAAATATCTATTTGTTTATATGATATATTGTAAAAATCTCACTACCTCGTATATCGTACGTAAAAATATGATGCTCATGCAACGACACTTTTGGTGTTTTTTTACCGTTACTAGCAAACAGATAAGATTTTTCCTGCACAACGGCCGTGGCAACTATTTTATATATCGGAAACATACATTTTATGTATTTTATCACAAAATTAAAAGTAAACCACCTGAAACAACAAATTCAGCAATGTATGGTTAAGCGCTGCTGTTATAAAGCTTTCGTTTATTATTATTGTCACACGAGTATTATTACAATTCGCTTTCCATTGTTCGGTATCCCTCATGGCGAACACGCAGTTCGTAACCAATACCGCAATAATAAATATATAGAGAGATATAACCGTAACTTATTTTTTCGAAATCTGTCGACTTGTTACAATGTGAATGACGCTAGCTTGAAGCGAGAATGGCAATGATTGATGAGGGAATTAATTAATACCCCATTCCCTTTCAGAGCACAGGAAAAACATAACGAGAGATTTTTATCGCAGATTTAGTAGAATATAGCTGTCAAAGAAATTTCGCAAGTTCAAGATCCACTTTTAACAGTCTATTCAGCTTTTAATTGTACGAGCTCGTTAAATTTTAGACATAACAACTCATTATTGTACTAAATATATCTATCATGATTTATTAATCGCAAAAATTTCATACAGTTTCTTATTAGCATGTAAATATTGTGCTTAAAAATAAATTCCAATATATTATATACTTTAATCTTTAAAGAAAAACGGACATTTAAATAACAATAACCTTAAATTGGAAAGTAGTTTTTAAGAAAATCGTGAACGGTGGGTATGTAACCCACCGGCCAAATAAAGAACCTTTTATAAAAATATGCCAGTAGTATATAATATTATGTATTATTTAATATTTAGGATTGAATTTGTTTTATGATATATGCCCTTATGAATATCATATTTTTTTTAAAGCTAACACACTCATACACCCCGCAGGAGGATTCTCTGTGTCGCGGACAACATAAATAACACGTCACCAACACCCATTATTATACGTTAAATTTAAATGTTATTTAGTAAAATTTAATAGTTATAATTTAAATGTTATTACTAAGTATCCTAACGCAGACAATATAGGAGTAATATGACTCCTAAAGATAAGTTAGTTAATGCATATGCTTCAACTCCTAAATTAAAGGACCTAAATTATGTGAATTAAATTTCACTGAAGAGCTCTGTACTTGATAATTAATGTTTTTTAACAGCAACAAAAGTAAAATATAGTCATCTGTCAAAAGAACAAAATTATATCCAAGAAACCATTATTATACAGCGGAGATAAATTGAAATATGCACCAAGGTAATCAATGCTGTCTTAAGAAAAGGGGTCGCAATGATTGCAGTCAAAACAAGAAAGCGAATGAAAAATTACATATTTAATGGTCGGGACGGTTTTAATATTCTAATTCGAATCGGCAAGAAGAAAAACTGAGGAAATTAAAACAAGGCCGTGCCATCGTTACTAAATTGACGTACTAATGATAGAAAAATACTCGAGATGTTTTGTTTTTTTTTTTTGCAAAATAATATCACAGTATATTTAATGAAAAAGTAACGAATAAATATTTTTTTTAATTTGTCAAAGACATTCAAGGCTTACTTCTGTTGTTCGAAACTACTGTTGATTATGGAAATAGTTGTAGCTAGTATTTTTAACAAAAACTTTTGCAATTGTTGAAAAATTTTTTTTTTGTCTAAATTATAATAATCTATGGTTATTTGTATTCTTTAGATATAGATAAAAAATTACAATAGAAATTGATAAATTTAAATTCTATAAATTATAAATAATAATCTATTGGTATTATATTACTTTATCATTTACTAGCAACTCGTCTACGTTGGCAATAAAACAAGTCCTTACAGAAGGCCGCAGCGCCATTACTATCACCCGAACGCCATATTTCTCAACCCTTTTTCTCGCTGTTTCCAAAGTTTTAATTAGTGCCAGAGGACATTATCCAAGCTCTTCTTACTCTGTCTACGCTTCACGAGCTCTCTTCGAAATATCCGATTTTACTCGTAATGCGAATTAACTTTTTCTGAAACTTTTCAATAACTGCTACTTTTAGCTAATGATCGCCTTTAGGCTTATAGCACTTAAATATTGCGCACAGTATGCGAGTATTTTATGCACGGAATAAAGTTTCCTTTAAAATTTTGCGATAGTATGTTCTGAAAATTTAATATTTTGTGCTCATAAAATGATCGCAGCAATTATTCAGAGCTCGAAAGAAACACAAGAGAGTAACAGCAAACTTTTAAAATAAAATATCAAATATTTTACTTAATTTGCTTTTATGAGAATTGGTCTGTAGAAGATATTCCGAACTATGATGTATAATAAAGGTACCAATATCACTTCCTTGTTACGAACATCAATGATATTAACTTTAGTTCATTTTTATAAAATATCTGACACAGTATAAGATAGTAAGAAAACACATGCAGTATTTTTGACAGATAGTACAGTTTTATTAGGATAAAAGCAGATAAGGAAAAAATAGCACAGATTAATATCAGATTGAAATAGTTTTAGCTATTTTATCATAATCTTACGTACTGGCTTAAATATAGTGTATGAAATTAGGTTTCTGAACTCGCTTTAAACTTCTACATTATCATTGTAGGTTGTACTAAGTCTTCCTCCTCTGTAAGGATCATAGTTTTATCACATTAGTAGGCATAGGATAGATACCTCTTTATTTTATTCGATACTTTACTGGGAGGATTCCGTGGCCACCTAATAACAACTTCCGACACAAACTAGTTTATTTTATTTATTACCCATATACATGTTACGTCTTAAAACGAGTAATAAAGGATATAACTTTACGCCTAATATGTACTGTAACGAAAGATATAAGTTACGTTGATAATAAGTATTAAAACAACAAAAAAGTAAATGTTTGCTTCAATCCATTAATCGCCCACTATAAGCCGCGAGTCTTTCCTTGTAAGCGAGGAGGCCTAAAGCGTACTCCACCATGTTGCTCTAGTGCGGATTGGAAGGGTTAGTGTCGTATCTAAGTGTCGGAAGTTTTTATGCCGCCCGACGGCCTCCTTAACGACTGTTATCTATATACCAACGGGGACCGACAACTTTACGTGGCCCCAGGGAAAGGTTACTTCTATGTAATTAAACAATAATGATACTTTGACCGACCGTTTAAAAAGCTCACTGAATTAAGCACCTGCTCACGGATTATTTTTACTATCTTCTAAAGTAGTTAACTTACAATTATCTTTTGGTTTAGTCTTTATTATATAATAACAGAGCGTTGGCCGTGGTTTCTCACACGTATGATAAAAACACTGCAATAAAAAGGTTGTCAACTCCTATCTATCATTCATTGCTAGGCAACACTTTGATGTTAGAAACTTACTTGAATTTGGCTAAAATATACATCGTAATGGATCTTTTCACACAAATGAGATATTTATTTGCGGTAAAAAGTAGTCTATAGTACGTACTTGTCTTCTTTCTTCAAACCAAAAGTCATACAATAGCGACGCTATGTTGCGTTATGAAAGAAGGACTAACAAATAAACAAACAAAAAACACACACTTTCGCATTTATAATATAAGTATGAATGTATAAGTGTATTATAGTCGCCAAAATAGTAATTGTTTTAAAGTAAGTCGTCCGTCTAGATATCGATAACGAGAAAAGTGCGCCAGGTGAAAGTTAAATATTGCAGTGTGAGGCTTTAAGTAAGACCACTAGATTAAGATAGCTATAAAAAGTAAATTGATGGTAATATTTTAAATAAATCTGTATATTTCGATTAAAATTCAAATAACTTTTCTACATGTGTATAAGAACACACACTCAATGCGACGATCGTTATAACTAGCTTCATTTTGTATAACACTTAAATGAACCGTTTAAACGTCTGTCGACGCGGAAGGCCGGGAAGATGCGTCCCATTTCGCTTAATCCTCGGCCGCGCGATGAATGGACACAATTTGCTGTACTTGACACCGTGTCTGGCTGTCATTGTGGCACTCCGTGGCGCTTTCTTTCCTTTTTATTACAGCGACTTGTAATGCACAACTGAAGACGTCACTGAAGAGTTGTCGTAATATTGCTAGATATAATACGTATTAACTTAATACTGTTTCTACTATATTTAACTTAGGAAACATTTTTAATTAGCAAGGTATATTTAATGATATGGTATTGTATGCAGTGATAATGTATTTATATATTTAATTCAAGTTGAAGAAGGTAGTTTAAGTTGCTATTAGAATAACATAATAAACATGTGTGATTAACTCTGACAGAACTACAATATTTTAACATAATTATTTGAATATTTAATAAATATTTTTGCATTGAGGCAAGGAGTAAATTTAAAACAAAAAAGGTACCTATCTATTGAATAGTCTGAACGGCTAAATAAACATTTTAAACGACAATAAAATAGTGTTGAAACTGCCTATAATTTTGTTTTTATTTTCGTTGTGAAGAGTACTTATTGCTTTATTTAACCGCAATATATTTCCTTAATACTAATATCACGGAATCAAAATGATACATTATCTGTTTAAACAAAGGAAATGCATTGCTCAGCGCACGGCCCCGATATTCAATTATCATAACTGTTGTCGACCCACTTCACATTCAGTTTCCGCTTACGAAGCACAATCAGAGGAAAGAAAATCAACAAATAACAACCGCAACACACGCTGAACCCAAACGATTCCCTATTTAGTTTTAATTGTCTCTCTTTGCCAGCAATCGTGCGAATAAAGAAAAGAAAAACTTTTATACAATACGTGAATTGCGGTGGATAAAGCAAATTGCGAATAATCCATCGGAAAGAATATTGAATAGCGAAACTGTGCAAAATGCACCAGCCACCGCAATTATGTATTATTACTCTAGAGGACAAATTAGTCCGAACTATTTTTCATACGAACGGATGATTTTTAAAATAACTGCGTTTACAGAGCGAAATTCGTTTATGAAATAATAATGTTGAATTGAGTATTATTTCTATACAATTACTAACTGACAGTATGTCGGCGTACGAATTGTGTTGATGTGGTCATTAAAGTGAACAATTGTGCGCTTTTTGAGTTGGATGGTAAGAGTCAATGACAACTTCTTGGCACTTTGGCATCGTTCGCTATCTAACGATAACTATCGACATCTAGTGATGTTACATTACATCACAGATCGCTGCAGAAGCTGCTTGATTTATAAAGCTTTATAATTTATATAGCTAAATTAGATTAGTTCTTAAAATCACTTTACTCATGCCTTGTTAAGTACCTAATTGCATCCATCCTGAGCTAATACCACATAAACCAATAACTATTAAGAAATCCTAAAACATATAACTAAAACAAGAGGTTTTCAAATTCTCGAAAGCCGTCTTTGTACCTATTTCTTTTTACTTTTATTTCTCAACAAAAGGTTCTATGTTCTTTTATTCTTTAATTAATATAATAATTGAAAAATACGGCGAAACAAATGAAACTCTACACTTTATATCTTATCTTCTGATTGTAAACTTTGCAATTAAATTGTCAAGAAACACATAAAACTTTAAATCATTGTTTTGATATACTACAAGTAAACTTATTCTAGTAGAAGATGCAGTAGATCTTTGTTAAGTATCTGCATACTTTATCTTTTGCTCGTGTCAGCACGCGACGGTGACAGGTAATCCGGAAAGATTCTGAATACATTTTTCAAAGAATTTCTTTCTGAAACCTAGAAAATATAATACTCGTCATGTTTCTGGTCGTTAATTATCTTTAAAACGTATTATGATACTGTAAGAAAATACAACTAACAACAAGTTGAAATGCTTATCTTGGAAAAACTATTTATTGTTTACACATCCATATGAGAGTGGATATTCCCCTTACTAGAATTCCTTGTATTGCGGGTGACATAAACCAAGAACCGATACCAAGCATTTATCTAGAAAATAAATGCTTGCTTTCTTTGTAAATCGTGCTTAGATATAGTCCTAACTAACGAGGATCCGGGGCAGTTAAATTAATATAAGCTGACTGCAAGCAAAAATAATGTTTGTTTTATAAATTTTTACTTTCGAAACTTTCACCTGAATCATTCCTTTAGTAAAAGTCCCATAATAATACAGATATTCGTTTTCGACATAACAACTACAGACTTTTTTATACTTTAAATAGTAATAGTGAAGAAACAATAAATAGTTAAATAACTGCATTGTGTAATAGAGCAGATCATTATACCAATATAACTCTTTGATATATTTTTCTGCACAATAATTTTACTTATTAAAGAACAAAGACACTCAAAGGTCCATAATTCAAAGAGAGTAGCAGCTATTTCAATGTTTTTATGCAGAGTAAATTGTCCTATGAAAGCGATTTAAATTTGCTAAAGATTAAATTTACATAACGAGCGATTTGTACCTCAGAAAGACTATTTAACCGCTGCGGGCTTCGTTTGCAGTTAACTATTTCTTTTACTGAATAAATATTATTTATGAAAATTTATCATATTAAACTTGAGCATTTTGATGAATTATCAGTATCTCACAAAAAATTATGTAAGCCTTAATAGGATTTACCTTTTTGTGTATCTGTCCATTTAGTTAGATGATTGTTTATATAATGCTATTTGTTGCCCGTGCCTTCGCCCATTCTTTCTACCATTGGTTGCCAGGCAACGTTTTGTTGTTAAAAACTTTAATTAATATGCCTGAACTATACATCGTAATAGATTTTCCCACAGAAACGACATGTTTTTTCAGAGTCTGAAGTAGCTTATGGTACTCTTCATCGTCCCAACTATCACCACACCAAAAATCACACTATAAGGAACCAACGTAGCGTCGTGAAAGAAGGACAAACCAAAAACACTCTTCCGCATTTACAATAATACTATAGATGTTACTTATACACTTATGATGGTCAGTTCCCCTTTCATCAGGATGGTCTAAGGTGAAGTATAAAAAATATGTACTTTTGGGTTAATATCGGGTACTTACAATCGTCGACACTCAAGCAAGTGTGGGAAAGTGTGTGGAAAGTGGGTATCTAACCAGTAATTATAAAGAAAATGGGGATATTTTCCATGGATGAGACATTTTCGTCGTAATAAGCGTCTTAATAAGCTTGAAGAGAATACACATAACATACACTACAATATACAGCAGCCGAGAAAGAATGGCGACGCGACGCTGGTGGGATACGATCGAGTTGTAATGTACTATTAAATATATACTAATATTTAAGTTGTCACAATCAATAAAAGAGTCTTGTCTGATATTAAATGTCCGTTGGAGCTCAAACTTTTATAGGACACCTAAAATAGAATCGCAGTTTAAAGTCGATCGAAATGCTATTCGTGGGTACAGAGATAACAATGACTGAAGTATTTTAATACAATAGAGGCATAATCTAACTCAAGTTGCTTTCAGCCTACATCTGACCTGTATGCAAAACTATGACTATTGGTAATTCTAAACAGAACCATACATAAGTGGTATATAATTAAAGCCAGCTTCTGCAACATCTGAGTTCATTCTATAAGAAAAGTAGACAGGTAAGAATAGGATATATACAAGTATTTTGAGTTAAATTGGATGTTTTTTAGCCCCCACGATTTCCGATAGGAGAGAATGAATTGCCATCAGGTTGGCTTGGACTCGAATATGGATAAACAAATAAATAATGCTACACATTCATGGCCCCGCACTAGCGTTCCCTGTATTGTGGATGTCATGGACAATACACAGAGAAACACACATTTCCAACCAAGAACAGTAATTTAAACTAATCTTTAACATTTTAACCTCGCTAGGGATCAAAGCCAGGACCCTTTCAACGGTGGTCCGGTATGGTAATCATTGCGCTACACGGATTGCCAAAACGTTTTGGATGTAAAAGATAATGAAGCACCTAGGACACTGTCATCGTAAAGATAAATAAAATGGCATTACTAAGATAAGTAGGTACATACGGCTATTAGAGAGTCAGACAATCTAAACAATTATAGTTATTTTAAAGTGAGGTTCGCCCATTAGTATTAATATCACCTTCTGTAATAACGGAAAAGATAACGTTCCCATTACTGAGGTCGGGTATATCCGGTTAAAGAAAATTAGGAAAATTTTATACCAAACTACTATGTGCCCTCGCGTCACTTTGGGTAACCTATGTTTTAATACAGATACTAGAATAAATATTTAGGTGTTTTTTATTGAACGTAATATCTCTTTTATTTTTGAAGCACAATGCAATTCCAATGAATAATATACTCCAAGAAACCCCAAGCTTACATTAATGGAATCCATATTCATATTAACGTAGATTAAGCTGCTTAAAAGATTTATAAAGGGATCTTGTGTGATGATTATCATAATAAATACCTGCACTGATCTCTCTTTTATGTACAGACAGCGATTAGTTACTTAGAAATTATAGGTATATATATTTTTAAAAGCAGTGATAGCCTAGTTATTCGAACGTTGGTCTCCCGAACGCGGGGCGTGAGTTCGAATCTTCTCTAATTTTCAAAAAGTTATTCGTATTACAAGTTAATTATCACTTGCTTCGGTGAAGGAAAACATCGTGAGGAAACCTGCACACCCGAAAGTTCACCATGATGTTCTCGAAGGTGTGTGAAGTCCACCAATCCGCAGTTGGCCAGCGTGGTGGACTATGGCCTGTACCACTCACACTGTGTGAGGAGACCTGAGCCCAGCAGTGGGATAGTTATGGGTTGTGATTATATTATTATATTATATTATATTTTTAATAAACTTTTAATTAATTTATTTTGCATCTATCACCTATTCTGAAAGGTCCTTTAAGGTTAAGTCGAAGTAGCAGAGATAGAAACTCGTGAGCACATATTTTGAATTTAAGCACAATTGTTGAATAATTATTTTATAACCTACTTGGGGCCAGAAAGCAGTTTAATTATATTAAGGCGTAATTGTCTTTCATACATCGGTCTACACGATAGTACTCTTTACAAATTGTTTTACTGCCTCATCAATATACACAACAAAACAAGAAAATACTCGTATTATTTCTTTATGATTCGTCGTAAACTGGTAAGTCGCTAATGAATTTTTGGAACTATCATTAAGTTGACACTCGGCTGTGCTTTTAAATTAGAGATCCGGTGTTGAGTGGGCAATAATACAAACGACTCCGGGAACTGTCATTAAATTGAGACAGCAATATAATTCCGGGTGTTTGCTCTTTCGCTTAAGTTTTAATCCCAGTTAGAAACGCTATTCTTTGATTACGGACAGTGAAAATGTAATTACGTTAACTGTATATATTTGAACAGTATTTTTGTTAGATTTATTGCGTATGCCGACTTAGAGCTATTTCTGTTCGAGAGTGTGCTGTCATAGGTAGGAAAATATAGATGAAGCTTCTGGAAAATACTCGTACATTTTTCTGTGCTTATTTTATCCTGCGCTTAGGATAGGCTGTCATTTGAAGTTGATTATTTCGAAAATTTTGCTTTATTTTACTTTTTCTTTGAGTAGATTGTTATAGCTACAGCATAAATCTTCATTGTAGAGTTTTTGAAGCATAATATTGCGTATAAAAATCCCATATAGCAGACGAAACTCGAAATTATCAACAAATAGTATTGAATTTGATAGGTGTAGCAGTTGACGGAATTTACTAAGGAATAAACATGATGTTTAGACACATTTTAATTTCTCCGTTTCAATAATAATATTGAGATGAGTATTTTGTGAAGATGTGGGTCACTATGGGAATAATGAAGTATTAGAAATACTGAATCACTACGTCTACCAGGTTAGCTAGTCAGGTTAATCGAATCAAATAAAAAAAAATGTGAACACGAAAATTTGAAGCAATACTAAACAAATGCTTTAATTAATAATGAACATTTCACAATTTATTAATGCAAGCCAATAATTCTAAAGGAGAGCTATACGTTAAATTTTTAAGAAACAAATACAACAAAAATGTTGTATTTAAATAGCCATGAAACGGCTGAAAAACACAGGAATGGTATTTAGAAAATCTAAAATTTCGGGTGTTTTAGAGTTTTTTTTCTTTAAACTTAAAGTACCTGAAAATATTGTGGAGAAATGATAAATTTGAAGGTTGTAGGTCTGCTTTAGAGTTTCATGATCGATGAGTGTATTACAATCATGATCTATAGTTCTGGGAACATTGAAACCTATCGTACGGTTTCTGAAAATTCACTTCCAACTACCTCGAAATTTCAGGGGTCAAAAGCGACCCAGTTTAGTTGGTTAGTTTCGAGGAAAGGGTGTATTTTAAGTTTAAGACTATATTTGACGGACGGTTCATATTAAACCGATAAAGGATTTTGTTCGATAAATAACAGTTTACTAAAAATCCCTATAATCCTGTAGTTTTTTGTTCAAGAAACTTGAGAAATCCAAGGTCCACATTCGCAGGACTATTTCGACATGACATAGACTTTTACACTACTTGATGTAAATTTTAATTTTTTAACGATTACTCGTAAAATTTGGATCGATAGCCAGGGTAAAATTTAGCGTATAATTTGATATAGTTATCACTATTGGAAATCATATAGCTTAACTTAAATATAACAAATATAACATATTATAAAACGGTTTATTTAAACCAAAGTTTATGCTAAATCGTCCGCCAAATATATAAATGAGAAATATAAGTTACTGAATTAATAACGTTTGATTATTTTTTGTAGCTATTGCAATACATAGTTAGGTTTTTATAAATATACTATTAAAGCTGGCTTCTAAAACAATAAATGCACATAAAAACATTTACAAAATGGTTAATAAAGATGAATAAAATGTACTTATTTCAGAGATAAATATTAAAAATAGATTTCACAAAGCGAATAAAATAATATGATATCTTATCCACCCTTATTTATTCGACAAAAGACAATATTACAAAATGTGATATTAGAACAAAAGTAATATTAAACGTCTGTCATTGACAAAAAATGGAACTATGAAATCCGAATCTTTCAAATACACAAGTTAGAAGATCATTATTTATCTAATTACGACTGTAGTCTTCGACTAAAATAATTTTCTTTCCAAGAATTTGTATATTATATGTGGCAGGTTTTTGTTTTGTTTACAGCGATCAGATGCCATAGTAAAAATGATATTGTAGTTATAAATATTATTTAGTGTGTATTACGTAAGGCTCACACACTTAGACCACCGCATTAAGACTATGTGATGCGGGTTAAATGGACAAACACTAATAAGACATCACAAACATGACCCGGGAACAAATATTTATCTGTTACACAAATGTCTGTTCTACGTCAAACTAGAAAGCATTTGCTTCCCAGAAAGGGTCCCTACTGACTAGGTGATGGTTTCATCAAGTAGTCACACGAATAGAATACAATATAACACCGAATGAAGATACTTTTACTTAAAAATCTTAGTAAATCGTAGGAGACCTAAAATTATCTTTGATGACATTTTCAATACATAATACTGATTGTATCGTATTGTAACATAAGTTCGGTGATTTTCGGTAATGATATGAAGCATATTACTAATAAGGTATATTAAGCTAGATTTATTTTTTTCAAGGTATTCCTGAGCACTGAGGAAATCTATATATATAAAAATTAATGTTTGTCTGTATAGTCCTTTATAGAATCGTAAACTATGACATTTGATCATGTGATGATCTTTAGCAAAATTGTCGTGCATAAGCCTGCGAAGGTTTCTAAGTCAATTTTCGACAGGTGGCGCCACTGTGATTAGCTTATTTTAGTTTTTGGCGTAGCATCGCGTGCAGGGTACATTAGTATTAAATAAGTAATGAAATGCTCACATATTCATATTCCTGAATTAGGATTCTTTGAGTATCAAGTAATATAGACGTATGCCATATACGAAATGAAGGCACATAAATAATTAGGAAATTTAATGCTTCAACCGCGATCATCTCACTATAGATCCCGCCTGCGCTTGACTTGCTCGTAAAGCAATATTTAATTCAAGAATCTCGATTTCATCTAATAATAATATAGTAGTTATAACCTGACTGGTGGCTCTAGAATACTGATTCAAATCCCATGCCAAAAGATTGTGATGTTGTATGAGGGATAAAAAGCCGGTTCCTGACAGGTGGTGGGGTTTCAAATAAGGATTATGAATATCAATATTATTACTGTAATGAACATTATTACTGGTATTACTGTAATCTTTCTGTAAAACTGGTCCTGCTAGCTTCAAGCAGTAATGTTCCAGATGGAGGCTTGAGGTAGTAGTTACTTTATTCCTTCTTCTTTTATCTTTATTTGCTAGAGAGAGATTGGCAAATAAAGATAAGAGTTTGATGGTGCCTTTAGTATTAATGCCCCCCATTCACAATGGTGACCACATATCATCACATGGATTGTTTATTCGTTAATCAGCTATTTACAAAAAAATAATATAATTATGTCTACTACTTAGATCCCAATTCATTATTATAAGTAACATCTGCTTCTACATAAATATGTTTCGATTCAAGTATTGAAACATGTGAATTTATGAATGCCCATTCATAATAATTTGGGTCAAGGAACCTCTGAAAAAGCCCGGGGAAACGTCTTGAGGGCTAAAGATATTGCGGAATGTATGTATATGTATTTTCCTAATAGAAATATGAGAGTAAATAACTGTTTTTTGTCATTTGGCAGTTATCACCTGTCGGCAGGCGGTATGTAAGACTAAGCTGAGCTAGGGGCGCGTTATTTCATAAAGTAAATATTTATGAGGGAAAGGAGTTTCCCCCGGTCGTCCTTCGGTAAGCCGCCTGATCCGAAAAGACATAAACCTCCAGGGATTCAGCTCGAAGTTCACAAAGGCAGTGTTCGATGCTTTTTTATAGTAACCTCTGAGCTGAATGTACACTATTTGTTTTTATTTTTTTCAGTTTTATATTATTATATTGCATTGCTGATATAATGAATACTAGTAATGGAGCCATGTCACTTGTATTATTTTATATTATTCAACGTTTTGGAATTTAGTCCTGTTTGTGTTATATTATAATATATAAAAAGCATTATTAAGTGATGAAGAGTAATTCATCTCAGTTCATCAGAAATTAAGGCTGTGCCCAGGCCATAAAATTAATTAACCAAGCAAATATTGCGATTGTGTCTCAACCTCCTATGCTTTCCTGTTCTATTTGAAGTTTGTCACGGGTGTCCATGGGTGACAAGGGCATTGTAAGATTCGTCGTCTGCAATCTTTATTTCGTAAAAAGAAACTCTAAAAATGTTAAACTCTCAAATATGATATGATATTAATCGCTTGGATAGCAATATTTAGATAAATATTTATACAACTAACTTACTTTCTATATACGATAATGGTTATCAATTCATTTTTCAATCCTGAATAAGTTAGAAAGGGATGATCGATTAAATTTGAATCACATTTTATTCTCAATAGAATTTCTTATTTTTTAAAAAGTTATGTGCTTACGTGAGATATCGTGATGAAATCTGTTCACCTGAGAGTTCTCAATAATGCTCTCAAAGGTGTGTGGAGCCTGCTAGTAGTCTTTAGACCTGGTGGTGGACTATATGCTCCTTACATTATGAAAGGTGACTCAAGATCGGCAGCGTGACAGTTATGGATCGTGATGGCGACAATGAGATTCGTTACAAACACGACCCTTGTAAATTAAAATTTATTAATCTGTTCTCCGTTACAGTTTTACAATCATGTTATTATTGTTTTTCATTTTTGTGTCTTTATTATTATTGGTCTCTCGAGTATACTAATTGCTTATAAAATGCTGAAATAAGAACAGTTGAACTGAAAGGGTTTAATTATATATGATCATTTTATTACAACAGCAGTCAGGGATCTCGAACAAAGAACTTCAGACCAGTTTTCTTTCGAAAATGATATATAAAATACAAAAAATGTCTTTGATAAACATATTTTTATCTTTTTTTTTTTAAAGCGTTCCTTGTTTCTTTCGTATTTAATTATTTCAATAAAAATCATATTCCGTTGGAGCTAAAATAATGTTGTTCTAGCTGTTAAGAAAGTGACTTATCATTTATAAAATCACCAGGTACGGAAAAGTCCAAAAGTTACCAGTAGTGAAATTAAATAACGA
>DWPA01000362.1:0-26685 GCA_018251375.1 Calpodes ethlius
TTAAGGACCTCCTTTCTAACATGAGACATTAATGAGCAGTTTTTAAAAGAAAATCTCATACAATCCTAATTCTAAAACTCTGCAGAAAACGAATAAAAAAATATATTAACAACATGAAAACCAATTTCACACGTGCCCAATTCGCACTTGACCTGATTAAAGTTGCTCCGCAAATTATGTTGCATTTCAATGTGCATATTTTACGTTAACGCGAAGCCATATCGAAATAACGCCGCAACACGATGCAGTAATCAGGATGGCCGGTAGATGACCTCGATCTGAGCAATTCAACTGAACTTGTAAATTGCCAGATTTCACGCAGCGACAGCTCTCGTCCGGAAATCGGGAGCCTTGATGACTTGCAGTGACGGCCTGTATTTCGAAATTCGAATCCGAGTGACGGTTGGTACAGATTGGCAGCTTGAGGGCGAATTATTGTCGTAATTGTTTTAATAGCATCTACATACGATTTTGCTCTTTCCGTTCTTTGATTTGGTTGATGACTAATAATAGGGTGTTAAGTTCTGTACAGTGCAAAAGTTTCTGGGACCGGTCTGGTCTGGGTATTACTTTTAGTGCATATTTTAGTTTTATGATTCCTTATCAGATATTTGTAAGTATATTTAAACAGATTTAAGTGTTACTCTATACAGTATTAATGAATAATTAAGTTAACATAAAAAAATATAAATTAAATTGATTTAACTGTTGAGTTTCTCGTGATGTTTCTTGACAACTTTACAAAAATATTTTTTTATCTTTCCAATTTACTCGATGAAGTATTATTTTTTTATCTACACTGGGCTACTTTAGTCAAAGAAAGATTAAGAAACGCACTTTATACTTAAATCACTTCATTTACCTTTAACTACATATAATACAATTAATCCCAGAGACACTATATTATTATAATGATTTTGGCGCAAAATTTATATGAGACTTTAATTACTTATGTCGTATAATTTTACATAATATTTTAAATTTAAAAAACGAAGTGGTATGAAAGGATTAATTGGTGAACGATTAAACCTTATTATTTTTCCAGATATGTGTTAAAATAAATAAATAATAAAAAACTTAAATACATTAATACGTTTAAAAATTATCTGGACAAAACCTAAAAATATTTTTTTCCCTTTTTATCTAGAGGTTTAACACAAGGATGTGATATAGACTTGGGACGTTTTTTTAATGAAAAGTTTTTTTTAAATATCACCGAACCCGACAATCTAACAGGATGAGGTCAAAGCGATATTAAAGTGGCAGCTTCTGCGGTGATCGACGAACATATTACTTTACCGGGGAACGTTTAATTAAACCCCTTGGGTCCGGGTCTGTTATCCCTTAATCGTATGCTCTTGAGATTAGTATAACTTCTCCGGGGCAATTTATACTCGCCTTGTGTGAATACGTGTCATAGTAAAGGATAAACTTGGAATAAAATTAAACCTAGTTTTAAACTTAGGTAATTACGGACTGAATAAAATTTATTATGAGACAATGATTACTTAGGGTAATAGCCTCTAATGATCACGGTATTTTGTATATAGACAGTTTGACTCAGTTCGTACGTCCAAAATTGTCCCCGTTTGAAGCTGTACATATAATTTTGTTTATTTTACTTTTTTCTGCTCAATTATTCCATCAATCGTTTTTACGTGCTTACTTTTGCTAAATTATAAATAATTCAAGCTATACACTCATAGACACTAGAGTTCTCCGTATCATGGGAGCCATAGATAGCACACAAAGACAACACACATACAGATCGAGTACAGATATTTACCTTCATCATTGACGTTTCTGTTCCGTTGGGAATCGAATCCTTTAAATGGCATGCGTGACGCGGAAAATGTCTTATACATTATTTATAAACATAATGTCTCTCTCTATCTATCTTAGAACACTGTTGTTGAAGTACCAGTATGTTGGCTGTGGTATTTTTATTCTTCTAAGATGTCTTCTTGTAGAAATGTAGAAAATTGTTATGTCATAAAATACGGTTTTATGTGAAATTATATTATTATAAAATATATATAAAAAGAAATAGTATAATTTCCTTAATTTACAAATACTTCAAGAACAGTTGTTAGTTAAAATAGTAATGAAATGTGTGCAAATTACAAATTTATAACGTTGAGCTGACATTATGAGTAATTAAATTCAGTGCCAATGAGAACTCCGAACCAACGTGACGTGTTCTGTGTGGTACTAATTTGCGTTTTCGTTATGAGGGTGAATGCAAGTAATGCAATGCAAGACAAAGATCGTACATTATCTACCTTTAAAGATAAATAAAAGGAAACAGAGATTGAGAGGGTGATTTATCTTATTGAATACAAGCTGTGCCTGCGATTTCGTCCGTGTGGAATTTAACAAAAAGTGTTTTACTTTATTTCGTTTTAGTGGATGAAGTTACTTCTTATTACATCAGCCACCAGCCAATTAAAGTCCCAAAAATTGAGTTAGCCATTTCAGAGATTAGTTAGAAGTCGGAACAACAAACCGACAGACAAAAATTGTATAAATGTTATAAAAATGTGGTGTATGTACCATATTATGTAGGTATATTCATATGCATGTAGTAAAAAGCGATTATTTCAATATTATAAACAGACACTCCAATTTTATTTATATGTATAGATTTATCGCTTCGAATCGAGAAGATCGCATAATTTAGATATAACTTCAATACGGATAAGTATGATTTTATTGGAAGAGCTAGACTGGTTTCCAACATTGTTTTTCATCAAATTGCAAATATAATACTAAAGACAGAGATGAGAATACATAAAATCCCTGCTTTCTTTCTATTTGGCCATGAACTAGGAACCTGAGTGGAATGCGTTCCCTAAAATACTGGCTACTTTAACTGAGTGTCGATTTCGACAAACGCATAGTGATGGATTGTACTTAATAACCCTGTGTTCGCGTGCACTGTGAGACTACGTTGCATTGTTTGTGAATACGGGGGGAAGGCCACTGGCAATAGCTATGCGTTGTCTGTCAGCCAATGGGTTGGATGACCGTAGATTGCAATGGTTACCATTGGTACGTCAATCAAAAGGTCCTGGATTTGATTCACAGCGAGGCAGAAATTTAAATGATGTGTTTAGTTTTATATTTTCATTTTGGGTGTGTGCATTCTTGTCTCTGTGTGTTGTCCATGACGTGGATGTCATAATGTCATGATGACACGGGGAACCATAATGTATGGCTGTGAGTGTGTTACATTACTTATTTATTGTGAGTGTTTTAAACATCAAAATATGTATATATACTTTTTAGATTTACTTATTGTCATCAAATTAGAATGTTGTTCCTTACGCTAAGTATTGTATTACCTTATACTGAGTAAGCGAACGTAATAAGGACGTACTTTGTAAGATGAACCGGAACTCTGGTGCAGACGTCTGGTGCATGTAACGGCTTGGACCGCCGCCAGCCGCCGCGATACTGGCCAATGTCGTTCGCATATAAATATATCACTTCCTCGTGATAAAATATACCAAGTCGATGTGTTTTTCTCCAGCGATATAAAGATACAGAAACATCACATCAAAGACATTAAGTGTTATGTTTATGTTTTTATATAACAAATATAAATAACAGAAGTTTGTCTAAATTGGTACGGATGTGAGTAAAGGAACGGAAAGTCTTCGTTCGGACTTCGCTGCGTTCGATCTTCTTCGGTACCATTCGCTAGCTGTAACATTGTTATACATTCATTTGTTGTTGTTTTTTGAACTGTGGAACTGTGTTGTTGAACTGTGTTGTTTTTTGAAAGTGATTTCCTAATTAATTTCTTTCTTTCTAAATTTTTCAACTCAAATCAAATATTTTATTGTGGACAATAGGTAAAATAGGTATCGTACAGGTTATAAAATATTATATCGCTACGTCCCATTGTGGGTGTACAATGTTAAAATATTAAACGATAGTAAAGAAAAATCGGACCAGACTACTTATTATTAATATTCCATCATAAATAACAATTATTTAATTAAAATGAAGATAAAATCTGTAAATATACAACCAAATGTCGCGTAAGATTCAATATTTCAAATTACCATAAAATAGATGCGGATTTTTTACGTCGGATTACTGTATCATGTGTCGTTTCAAGAATTCATGAACAACAACTAATATTTATTTTTCTACATACAAACGTAATTAATTAAATCGTTATTCAAGTTACAATGAGGCCGGTTGTTTTGTAGTCGTTGTTTCTTGACAAGAGAAAGCGGTACTCAACATTCATATCTTACCGAGGTAGCCTACAGAGGGTTCCTTGGAATGGTTACACATTAAGTTCATCTTTTGCGATTATTACTCTATATGTGTAACAGATATAGATTCTTGTTTTCTATATTTATCACACCGACAGCATTACGCACAAAAAATTACATAAGTTTTAACTTATAAATATACATGATATGTGTGCTGGCTAATTGTAGAAGTGAACATCTTTCAAAGTACTGTACTTAGTACAATGTTTCATTCTAAGACTTATACTACTTGTTAACATACACTTAAAAATATATTATAAAGTGCTTTTTACGTTTATAAATAGCATTACCTGTTTTCCTTACTTCGAATTTTCCTCATATACCACAGACGATTTCCGCCATTAGCTGTTTCATTTCCCGCAAATCGAATGAACTTTGTTATATGAACGTCACTTAATTTTATTATATGCGAAAGATAGGAAAATAGAAGTTAAATTAAAATAATATATAACTTTATAAATACAACTCTTGTTTATCTATGGGTCTTTGAAGGTCCATTGCTGGACATAGGCCTCCCTAATTTGCGCCACTCACACCGGTCCTGAGCCTTCTGCATCCATCAAATGCCCGCTGTCTTCTACAGGTCTTCAGTCATATACGCTTATAGAAATACTTAATTCAGAATAAATTGCTTCGGACATCATTTAAGCGTTTATTCAAAACGCTTATCTATGTTATGATGCGATGACGTGAAAGAGCGTTTTTTCTGTAAATACGTTTCAAAGTTTGTGAGAATATTTGAGTGTCATCTTAAAATATTGTGGTGGTTATATTTTTGTTGCACCGGCTATTTTAACAAGTCCTCTCGACGCCCACTCGGAACGAGGTCGAGTTCTTGCAAAATAATTTTATTTTAAAAACTCGCAACTACTCACGTTATTAGCAATGTTAATTTCATTATACGGCAAGTATTCATTCCTAGCTTACTACAAAGCGGGCTTTGGAAATGCGAATGGAGGTATAAAAAATATTTTTTAATTCTATCATTCTATTTTTATTAATTCTTGCTATTTGTATAAATAAAATGTGTCTTTTCATCATAATTGTTCCATTACTGGGCTAATTGCAAGCGGTACTTATCAGCGGTACATTTCATTATTATGCCCAAGCACCAATTGGCAAACTAGAAAATGGAGAACTCTTTGATGCAGTGTTTTTTTCACTATATTTTCTTTCTCTGTTACGCCCTGAAAAAAGGATAAGCAAACAAACTATCAAACATAATATCGAATTTATATTAGTACTAGCTGAACCTTGCGCGAGTTGCTACGCCAACACGAGCTGCCACGGAAATATATGAAATTAATTGGAATGACAGTGGCGCCACTTGTCGAAAATTGGCCGTACCAAATAAGAAACCTCCGTGGGCTCATACACAACAACTTTGCTAAAGATCATTACATGATAAAATGTATCGTTTACGATTCTATAAAGGACGTAGAGACAAACATTCATTTTTATATAATACAGATAGTAAATAAAAATAAATTAAAATTATATTAATTCATAAAAATACTTGTAAAATAAATCTTTTGACTAATTTTGTTCAATTCTTTTATCGAAATAAAATATTAGATAACAGGTCGGCACGCGTAAACCCACACTAGACACCGTGGCATTATTTATTTTGTTATAAAAAGAAATAAATACTATGAATATTCCAATCAATTACTTCAATCAAAAGATAAAAAAATGTATTTCACATTATATTGGAGTAGCTATATGTTGAATGGAAAGTTTTTCCCGGATTCATATCACGAGAGTACATAACGACCTTATTATATCGCTGTTAATTATTTACGTTCATTCACACATCATCTCGGTACACTCCCTCGGGCTAGTTCATGCACTCTCATAAACTTTGATCTTCATAAAACGTATTTCCAACTGGACCATAAATCGTATTTCAAAAAGTTGTGGGAATGAACCAAGTTTGGATTAAGCCGGTGTATACTCTTAGCGTGAAAATACACTAGATTTCATTTCAAACATCCCGTGCACTCGTATAGCCGGCTGTATCACGTTATTACTTATTTAGCCACAGAAATAGCTTCCTACATCACGGTCAGCGCAGCGAAACTTTATGTAGGTAATTATACTCAGCGAGTATTTTATGTTGAAAGAAAAAGAAAACACGATCGGTACAAAGAAATTGCAAAGTTGTTTCTTACTTTGTGAGCAACATTGACGTGTTTAGATGTTATTACAACTTGGGAAGTTTAGCTCTTAATAAATATTTTCAAAATTAAATTTGTATTTTGTAGAAATGCTATAGGTACTCTGTGCGCTGTGGAATGGTGTACGTGACAGGTGTCACTATGACATAACTAGTGAGGAACAAATATAATTTTTCATAACGATCGATTAATATTTTTGATCAAAAATTCAAATGAGAAACTAACGTCGCTATTAAGTGGTATATGAAGTAGTTGGTTCATAGCACAATTATTGAAAAACGATTATTTTAGATGACTATACAAATAAGGTCTGTTTAATGATAAATATTATATCATTAATTCTTTAATATTAAAAGTCAATGACCGAACCGAGGGGTCCTGGGTTCGAATACCGGCCGGTTCTCTGGTCATGGGTGTTAGTGACGTGTTATTTGTGTTGTCCATGCCACCCGCGACACAGGAAGTCCTACTGCGCGGCAATTAATGTGTTAGCGTTTATTTGATAAGTTAGTATAATTTAGTCATATGGGCGTGGCAGCAAAAAGCGGTCGAGAAAGAGGCCAGAAAAAGATATTCGAAACTATGAGTAATTATATTGTATAACACAACACGATCCAAGATACCTAAACAATTTACTCTTAATTAATGATTAAATATTAGAAAACGGCAAATGTGTGATGTCATAGACACATCATTATGTGTTATTCAAGTCTATTCCATGTTATGTATTTTTTACACATTTTTTACGATTACTCATTGTTATATTGTAGGTCCAAGCAAATTTGATAAGGTCAATTAGAGCTGGCATGTTTTATTGGATAAAAATAGAAAACAGTATTGCATCCACTTCTTTCAATTTCGAACGATTTTATCGAGTCTATAATTGTAATAATATATATTTTTTTTACAAATATATAAATTAACATCACTATTACATAAGATACATAAGGTACGGTAGAACAATTATTACTAACAAGCTTCTCAATTATAAATGAAAGATACGCTATATAATAACAAATTAATTTGGCCAATTAATAACTTAAAATTGACACTGACTTCAATTTTAATGAGCAACAAATAACTCCCGTACGTTTTGAGAGGCAATCGATCATTCTAACGAGGCGTTGATTTCCATGGCTTCAGTGAAATATTAATTTTATCACAATCTTTACGAGTTCAATTACACTTATTAAGAAGTTGACAGGTTTCTCAAACCTTAGAAAATATTAACAAAATCTCAAGTATAAAACTTTGAATGATAACATTTTGCTTTAATACGTATTTCTATAGGTATATATGTATATATATGTTACTACCTATACGCGGCTGTAATGCTATGTACTATGTAGCTATCGTACTTAAAAATATTTTTCGAAATCCGACTTGTATTTCCAGAGACTAGCGTAATAAGCAAACAAGTTATCAAACTCTAGTTTAATTATATTTTAATCGATAAAATGAAATAATAATATAATATATATATTTGTTTTATAATAGTATACATCATATTTATATGTGATGGAAAGTAAAATTGCCATCTCTTTACAAAAATCCGTTAAACCCAAAAATATAAAAATCTTGTGATTTGTGATTTAAAAAAAACAATGTTACTTGATATTTCAGTCTATATTAGATCTTACCTGCCCAGAAATATAATTCAAAATACTTTTAAAACACATTTTCCTTTCTTTCTCCTCATTACTGTATTAAAAAGTCGTTAAATATAGTGGCTTTTGTAGCCAAGTAATTTTATTACAATTTCTACGTTAATTATGTTTGATAATTTTATTACGGAAAGCTTAACTAAAAGTTGTTAAAGTTACTAAACTGCTTTAAAGCCAAGGCACTGCCGAAATTGCTTACAGAAACTGATCTTGACTTCCTAAAAATGTACAGTATCGAAATTTTACTGAAATCATGCCTAGGGAACCGAAAAAAAAAAGTTTTTTTCCAAATTTGTTTAACCTTTTTTAAAAGATAAATGCGTGACTTAAAATTTGTAAATATAATAAGCGAAAAATGTGGGTTAGTCACTTTCAGTTTAAGAGCTCCGCAAAATTTTGATAACTTACCGGCTAGTGAAAGTTTTAAATCAGATCTATTGATAATCTTAAAATATTTTAGGTAGAAAGAGAGTATTTTAAACTGAAAGTATCATTTTCTATTGAAACGTTAAAATTGACCATTTGAGAGATACAATTTGACTGACGACTTGAAGAAGACAGCGGACAATAGAAAACTTCATTGGATTCAAATGGCTCAGGACCGATCTTGGTAATGCAGATTAAGCGAGGCCTATGTCCAGTAGTGGATCTTCAAAAGCTGATGAAGAAAAGAGAGATACAGGCCATCGAAAGGCAGAAGGAACTTCACAAGTAATTCCTCTATAGATAACCACATTCTAGCAAATTTAATATGTGCCTGACAAGTTTGTTTGTCGCCTGGTACTATTAAAGTAGGCGAGCGACCAGGACTCATACATTGTTAAATTAATTACTTCTCTGTCACGACAGCCATTGTAACAAAAGGGGTTCGTTTGCCCATTTGTTTGCACTCAACATTATAATTCATATTGTAAATGTTTAGAAAAGGCTTACGCAATGACGACATTAAAAATGTCGACCATTCCTGTTTGTTTCTCCTAATGTTTTATGAATAATTCAAGCGTAATTATAATGTAATCTAACCCTTTAAAATTATTTTGGGAACGTAAAAATACGCTGAATTAATTTTCTACTAAAAACGTAAATATCATTTGGTAAATCTGATTTTGGAAATTTAGATGTAACGGAAATATTTGTTTTTGTACATTACGAGCCTTCCAGTTGGCTTCGAGTTTACATAAATATTTCGTTTTGTTTTCATTTAGCAATGAGAATACACAATAAGCTTCACTTTTAAGGTATAGTTAAAATCGTTCGGCGGCGAGTGCCTACGTGGAAATACAAGCGAGAATAATCCAATTAATAATGAATTGTGTTATCTATCATATTTGTAATTATTCAATTTAAATTGTGTTTGGTTTAATTTTTCTTGACACATGTTTCTATGTGTAAGTCAGACTATATGGTAGATTTGGAAATACATCTTACCTTGCTCCGTTCTTTGTATGAAACAGGAAATTTGACTTTTATTTATAAACCGTGACATGTGAGAAGCTAATTTAAAAATATATAACATCAATTTACATACATAAGTTGTTAAAAAGAGGACCAAAGAGGGCAGATATAATTAAAGAGTCCACGTACAAAAACTTCTGAGTTAAAAGCTCTGCGAGAATCGTCTGCAAAATTCTTAATGTCAAATATCTTTAACTAGAAGCACGGTCAAACCTCCCTTTGAGAGCAAACTACAAAGTTTCGCTTAAATCGATAAAGTTATGCTGCCATATGGCTCACTCATAAAATTTTAAAGGAAATTTCTCCAACAAACTTCGTGCACAGATTTCCTGGACTGCTGTTTGGTACAGGATCCTTTGTATAAAAGAAACAGTAAAGATTTTCGCTAAAAGTTTGCAGAAATTATTCAGGTGCCCTAAAATGCTTTATTAATGTCCACACATTGAAAATGGGCAGTAAAAATTAAATTACAAGTGTTGTTATGCCTAATTTGTCAAAGGAAAGTTTTTTGAAGGAACAAACTATATATTCATTTTACATGAATACATGATAAACAACTGTATCATTATCATCATCATCATCATAATCACAACCCATAACCGTCCCACTGCTGAGCTCAGGTCTCCTCTCATAATGTTAGAGGTACAGGCCATGATCCACCACGCTTGTCAAGTGCGGATTAGTAGACTATACCAGCGGTGTATGGCCTTCACCCCTCACATACTGAGAAGTGACCCAAGCCCAGCAGTGGGACAACTATGATAACAATTTATCCAAAGTTATGATAGACAACTTCAAAACGTAACAGATAAAGAAATAGACGGGTAACGTGTCCCCGCCGGTAATCGAACCAACTGAAATCAGTACAAACGGATCGTATTTTATACTACAAGTGAGCGATGTTCTCATTCATTCCTTGTGACGTCATCATTCCGTTTTCCCGCCGGCTATGTAGGCTATCAGCTGTCTCTAGCTTCCGAAGCACGCCTTTATGTGTTCAGAGAATAGCTATTAAAGCGATATAGCAGCTGCGTTATGACACGAGAAAACTCAGTATGACTCGGTATGCTGAGTGCAATGTTTTTGTAGTGAATTTGTTGTTATTATGAGTTGCACTAATATTACTTCCATATAGTAATAACCGACAGATAAGCGAGTGGTCTTTTGACGGTAAGTGGTCACATCTGCATATTTTGTTTCAGCACTTACAACTTTTTATGCAGTCCTGAAGCGCTTATAGCCTGATCACGCGCGTATATTCTAAGTAATTGGTTAGTTAAGTAATAGCGCTTGGTGCATTTAGTTGTATGAATGACCATCCGCCATGTTCAAGACCTTTGGGTGGCATATAAACTTCCGACACGTAAGTAAACTTCTCCCTCAAACAAGCCGCAATGAAGCAGCTTGGTGACCTATGCTCTATAGTGGGCCTTTAATAGATTGAAGACATTCAATCCTCAGCTTCTCTAGTATATTAACCATGTTTACCGAAGATTATTATATTTTTTTGTTTCATCTTTCGTTTTGTACGCAATATTTTTGTTGTTATAAATCTCATTAGTATATTTTATTTATATTAAAGATAAAGAAACGAATACAATAAATAAAGAAAGAAATAAATAAGAATAGTTTTGATTATGGTATCATTATAATTTTGTCTATATTTATTGCACGATTTCAACAAAATGTTAGTGTTAAAATATAAACGTAGAAAAAAGAATCTATAAGAAAAATAACTTATACACTTCTTAAAAATAGGTTTATTAACTTATTGATAAATTACTAATAAGTTATTTAATTTATTTATAGTTTTATTTTTTACAAGCCTACGTCTGATTTATCGGGTTTATGAGGATCATATCTTACAAGCTGAATTATTGGAGGTCTTCCTCTTATCCTACGGAGCTAAAATTTTACATATTCCTTTAATTTCGATGATAATTCATGTCACGTATGACCTTATATTTTACCGAGAATTATCTTCAAACGAGAGAATTCCTTAACGTTTAACAACATACCCATAAAGTTTTATACACGCATTCAATTATGATAGCTGGTTCTAAATATCATCATAAAGTGCCTGAAATTGAATTCCTCAACTGTGAACACATACAGTTACATTTTTTTTTGTTTTAATGCATTTATACTATATAAATAACAATGATAGCCTAGTGGTTCGAACGTTGGTCTCCCGAACGTGGGGACGTTCAAATCCTGCAAGCACCTCCAACTTTCAAAAAGTTCTATGCGTATTAGAAGTTTATTATCACTTGATTCAGTGAAGGATACTTCGTGAGGAAACCTGCACACCGTCTTCTCCATAATGGTCTCGAAGGTGTGTGAAGTTCACCAATCCGCACTTGGCCAGCGTGGTGGACTAAGGTTGTACTCCTCGCACCGTATGGAGATCCGAGCCCAGCAGTGGGACAGTTATCGGTTACGATGATAAAAACTTGTGGTTTTTACACTATAATATGTTCTATTTGACTTTATTCTATAACGTTATAGCGTGTATGTAGGCTATGAACCATGTACAATAGATAACCGGACTCCGTCCTTTCCTTCCGTTGAAACCAACATCACACCGAAATAATACAGGTCATAGGAGCTTTAACTTGTTATATATCCTTTATCATAAAGACTTGTAATACCTAGTGTGTCGTTTCTTAATATTAGGCTTAGCTTGGCTGAAGCATAAAAATATATACGTGTGTGTGTGGTTACAATCATCTACACCCACACAAGTGTAATTTATTTTACATTCGAAAGTGGTAGCTGATCTAACAAAATGTACAAGTAATGTTTTTTCAATGCTTGCCTTCTATCCCACCTGATGGTAAGTGGCGATGAGAAATAGAATATAAGTATATCATTATGATTATATTAAAATAATATGAATATAAGCCAATGCAAAGTGTCAATGTAATTTCGATTGGTTTCGTAATTAAAAATACTTGTAAATTAAAGTTACATTTTCATAAAATAAATGTTCATACACGCCGCAATAACGAGGTGGAATCTATATTAAAAAAGCAATTGAAAATTCTAAACAAAATGTTTGAAATAATTAAATTTTCGAAATATTCCTATAGAGCAGCAGTTGATTGTAGCACAATCTTTTTAAACAACTTCATTTCGCAGTTTCATTTTGTTTGTTCGCCACTCAACTATTAATCAAGTTTGAAAAAGCGTGGACGGAGTGGCAACTTTTAAATTAAAAATATTGCTCTGCCACGGTGGCTGAAGGAGTGAATTTTTTACAACGTAATAACTTCATGCCTGCGGAGGAATCGTAAACATAATGAGTGTTTGTCACGTTAATGGAACGCGAACTTTAAATATACGTTAAGTAATGATGAGAGTTGACTAGTGGAATTCAAAATGGCGATGGTGATATCTCAAACAACCAAGGCGGCGATCGGTGGGTTTTTGGCGCTGATGATCCTGGGAGCAGTTCTTGTGGTGGGAGCCGCGTTCGGGTGGTTTGATCCTAAGCGAGAAGATGAAGACACACCGGCGAAGATCAGCGCCAGGCTTCAAGGGAGGACTTCATTCGTGACGCATAGAGCTGTAAGTGAAATTATCTAATTAAATCCTTTTACTGTATTTATTTTAATTCATACAAATCTCACATACCTACTTACATGATCATTATAAAAACAATATTTATATAAACTACAGTATCTGTGTAAATAGCTGATTATTAAAATGGTTACGCGAAGTCCAACAACCACGGAGTTCTGGTTGATATTGTATTGGATTATCCAGAAAGTTCGTGCCGATATTTTAGGACAATTAAAACGCAGCTCATTCAAATATCGACGAATTTAACGAATCGTAACCAAACTTTTTTCCAAATTTGGCTGAAGCTATATCTTTTAGAATATATACACACATACAGTGTACACAGTTTTCAATAATTGTGATATATTACTATTACAATTACTGACTAATTATATGACAATTACTTTTAGAAAAACTTTTCATGTAATGTTCAATATTTGTCAGTTTGTTAGTATGTTTGTTTAGATCAAATCTTGGAATCTGAATTATAACTACTAACTTGAAATATAACACTACATTTAGTTCCAATTACAATATTTTTTTTATGTAAATAACTTGATACTACGCATGCGATGCATGATGCATGCACGATGTGTTTAATTCATTTATTTTTACCGTAAAAACCTATTATTAGTTTCTTTAACTATTCATTTATTATTCATTGTACAGGTTTATTTGTACGTGTGTCTACTTACGTAAGGTTAAAGATACGCATTATTGATATTCGATGTAAAGCTGATAGCAAAAGTAACCTCGAGACTAGATTGACTGGTACGAAGAGCCGTAACCTTCAATCGTAAACATTCTGTACGGTATAGTTCACCAGCCATTCATTCGTATAACTTGTTCGAATCCGCCAAGTATCTTTCATGGTATAGGATAAATAAAGAAATAATTGGCAACTCTATATTGCATCACTAATTTCTTTTTATATTTTATCCTATCTTTATCGCGATGTTCAGAAAACAAAAGTTCGAGTTCGCATCGATATTGCATCTTGTTATAAGATTTCTCGAAGTATTGGAGTATCTCCAGCGAATTAGGTCAAACAGAAGCATTACAAACAATATAAGTAGTTTGAACTTATCTTTTGGTTCGCCGCAGAATCTCGGTAAAGAAATGCAACTTGCTTATTCTTTTTCATAAGATAATATTTTCTTTAATACTTTGATAAACCTTACATATATCATGGAACAAAACTTTTGAATATTCTCCATAGTAAAGCATTGAGAATAAACAATATTTAGAGCGCCAGCATTTCATAGATTTAGAAGTGATTCTCTGCAAATTCCTAAGTTTTTTTAGAGTTAGAGAACTTTAAATTTTGTAAACTATTTTTTGTATCAATAACAGTATTTCTATTTTTTTTGTATAGTTTAAGAGATATTTCTTCGTATTTCTTTAGAACGTAGAACAAGGTTAACTAATTTGTTTGAATTAGTGAATGTATTATCCAAAAAGTGTCAACAATATTCATGGAATAAACAGTTACACAAAATTGTAATGAATTACAGCTGTTTGTAATATGTTTCGTTTGAACGACGAACTCAATTATGTTTACTAGGAGTGACATATTTATAATCCGGTAAAATTGGTATAGCTACATAAAATGTTCAATTTTGCATGATAAACATTATTTCAAATTTAGCAACATTTGCAAAGAGTGCATAGAATTCATTAATTTTGAAATAATAATAAGTACTAAGTTTATGTTTGGGATGGAATAACGCAAATGAAATTATCTAAGGTTAAGACCAAACAATACAATTATAAGAAGGATAGTTACTCTCCGTAAAAGTACTTCTATTGGCAAATAAGAACAATAACAATTAAGTTAAGATCCTCAGAAATACTAAACGAACGAACATAACGAAACGGGAAAACAATCAACATTATTCGAAATGTATAAACCCAACCATTGATTTTTAGAATACTTGTTCTGTTTTGTCATAAAAACATGACAGTAGATAGAAACAAAGGAGAAAATTGACTACATTGTATGAATATGCAACCAAAAATTTCCAAACTTTTATGTAACGATAAAACACATCAATCTAAACTAAAGCCAACGAGATGAGATAAATGTCATGTTTTGGGATTCAAAACTTTTAACTTACTCCCTTATGATTCAAATTTCGTTGCAAATAAAAATATTGGATTACGTTGTCAATTGTTTTTTACATTCAAATATCAATTAAGAACACCAGAGTTTAAGATTGATATTTGTATAAATTGCAATATTACTTAGGAAAAATTTTGGAAGCAAAATATTTGAATGACAACCGCTTTTTTATTTCAAAATAAAAAAAAAAAACTTCTTGGTTTTATTCTGACGATAATACATTTCTATGATAACCTTGACTTGATATTACATTCAGGATTAGTTTCAGACGAGGGAATTCCTTAACGGTTTACATCACAGACATTAAATTTCATATATAGGTCATTTAATTACTATAGCCTGTCTTATAGTCCTGTCTCTATGACTAAATTGTATTTTTTAGGTTCGTTTATAGACCAACTGTTTATTGAACTCAGTAAATTGTTAGCATTTTTTTTGTTATAAATATACTACGTAATTAAATATTAGTTTAATTATATTTTCACCGTAAAATTTTACCAAAAAACTTAAATAGACTGAAATAGCAACAATATTTTTTAAGTAGAAGAATCTTGCAAAAGCATATCCTGAAATTAAAGTGGCTGTTGAAATGAAAAGAAATATAAAATATGAGTTACGTACAGAGTAATGTAGGAGTACTCCTCGCGACTAATTCACAAATTTTTATTTCAGAGCCAAAGTTCTTTCAAATTATGAACGAATGTTGACTAACAACTCATAATTAAATTGAAATTCGCGTTTTAAAATATGTTACTGTTTGTCATTAGCGTAGTGATTCATTTGGGTTTTATTTGAATCCGTGAACTCATATTATTCAAAGCTGTAATTTTTTACAGTTTTGCAGTCTAAACGAATACCTTATAGTTTCGTCATGGCCGTCCCGCGTTCCTACGTAGCTTAGCCGAGAAACTCTGAGTACTCAAAAGCTGTAATCTAGAATTGATATAAAGTTATATTATGTATTTATCCTGCCGAGAAAGTGGTGCAATGAACCTATTACAACTACTTAGAGTTTACAAATTAAACAGTCAATGAACTTAAACCTAAAAAACTTTACATACCGCGTGACGCAACACGTATTTGGACCCTTTTTCCTAGTGCAAATTAATGCTTGTTTTCAACCACGCCTAGTGGCTAAGCTATTGTGGTGACGTAATCTTTTCTTTGCAAACAATTATTTGCTTAACTTGAGAGCTCGCATTATATTAAGGTGGGACGTAAATTATTTTACTTCTTGCTAGGAAAGACGAAGAAAATAATGATAATCCGTGTAACGCGCCATAATACTATAAGGTCTTATTCCCACACACACCCGAACGATTTCAGGTATACTGTGATGTAATATTTTTTATTCAGAATTCAAATTCTTACAACCAAATTCACAAATTCACAAATCGTAAGAAAGTACATATACGTCATAAAATGTAAATTCGAAAATATTTAGAATGAGCTATTACTACATAATTTTCAATGTAAAATGTATTAGTTTTTAACGAATCGTATGTGAAATCGATAAACTCAAACTATTTGACCGATCATTATGAAAATTGGTACATATATGTACTTTTCTACGAATAAGATTTATATGCTATGCCTATTCATGTAACTCGCCACCAGACGGCGCTAAATAGTGTCGAGTTATGCCCCGTTCAATCGATTGTCATAAAAATTGTTATGGCCATGTATTCTTTCTCGGAAAAAACGAATATGCTATGTCCATTGGTATAACTCGCCACCAGGCAGCGCTGTAAAGTGTCGACCTGCACTTTATTTTTTTCTCGGCGAAACGTGCTGGATTCGTTAGTCTTTGATATAATTCATCATTGGGACTCGTAAATTAATTTAATCATGCAATACTCTTAACGACGTAATTAGCTAACTCTGTAAATGACATTAGGCTTTGTGACTGCGTAAATTTTCCTCAACTTAGGTGATCTGGCTCGTAAACAAGTCCGTCAGGTATACATTTTCATTAAATTTAAACTGAGGAGATTGCTGTCAAGTATGATGGAATTACTGACGCATGATTCAATGTGATTATTTAACTGGGATGCTAGGAACTGTTTTAACGGTGAATTCATATAACCATTAAAATTTTCAAGAAAACCTCTTATCCCAACTATTAGAAGCAGTTAGAACGGATACAAAGGATATATAAAAAAGTAGTTGTTAAGTTGAAAGGGCTCCAGGTTAATATTTCTACACAGACAGTACTAACAGACATACAGACAGTTCTAACACTGTCTGAATTGTAAGGCTTATACAATTTACTAGACTCTTTCTAACAGATCCCTGATGGTTCATATAGCAGGTATGTCTCTAAACTTTGTTGCAGACTGTATGTCATATTTTTGAATAAATGGAACAGGGAGAAAACATTCTTGAATCGCTCGTCCGGTCGCCAGCCAACATAACGAAGTTATTCGCACGTATCTTATAGTCGGTTGAGGCAGCTCTTCGTGGATGGCTGCCCTATTACTCGGGTCTAGTTACCTCCGACCAACCAGCGCAATTCCGAGTTTGGGATTCCCCTTTCGAAAGGAAAGAGTGACTCAGAATTATTCAACATTTCAGACTAGCTCCCCTAAGATTTCACTAGTCATCATACAATGGAAAAGTTATGGATGGTATCAGTCCGTTGAATGATGTTGTTGATGTTTTTGTAATAAATATTATTATTATTATTATTATCTATGTCGTTGATTGTCTGGTAGGTGAGTTGTACCCAGGATTATTTATTAGGCCATTCAGTTGTTAAATTACTTCTTTCTTGTCTCTTATTCCATGATCTACAACGTATCAATGTTATTTGGGTCCCTGATATCCATGTGACTATTTACCATTGGATTGGTGTGACTGTTCATTTGTTGACTACTCAAATAAAAAGATCTTAAGGCACTTTTCAAAATAGAAGATAACGCCATCTAGTGGGCGCTGAAGAGTTCAAGTTGGGCGGTAGGATGCACAAAAAAATTTGAACCCGTTAAGGTGATCTAATAAAAAAACTTAAAGTTACATTTTGTTATTATTTAAATTTAACTGTTTTAATTAGCATAATTGCTTCTATTTGTTTATATTAAAGGTCTTTAAGAAATTGTTGACTTTCAATAGCGACGACGGTTAAAACAAGTTTGAGAACCTATGCCAGACAGTGAGTCTTGATATTATAAGGTATTACAGTGCGGACAAAAGCATCTCAACTTTGAACAGGTTAGCAAACTCGCATACTCTGTGGACTTTACAGACAATAAATGTGAGGATCATATTAGTTTTCTGTGACAATAAAGCTTTATCCACAATAAAGGTAATAAACGAACCGAAATCGAGCTTTAAACCTACACTACCTTAGTTAAGGAAATACTAAATTTCAAACTATGTTTCATAGATTAGTTAAACCCATTAATAATCATTACGAAAACATTAATTTGCATTATATTTCGTTTGTTTACTTCTCCATTGTGAAGCCAACTTTACGTTGTTTATAAAACAATGAAAAATTTAAAAATAACTTCTATATTTTGTGGCTGTAAATTAAAATATTACGATCTAAGGCGTTATAAGCAAACTTCTTAAATTGGCTTCAGTCACGAACTAACAATTGCTGCTTAAAATAAATTCTATTTTAATAGGGCTATATTTATGATGTTTTTTAAATGTTTAATGAAAGTGTGGTTAAGTTTCGTCGATTTAAATTAAAGTCTATATATGCCGTAATAAACAGTTATGCATTGAAACAATTACACTATAATGTGGTTACATATATTACATATAATACGTAAAGATAAAAAAAAACCCAACCTTGAAGAGTAACGCATGCACTTATGAGTCTACAATTTGGAGTAGACAAAGTTTACATGAATAAGATAAGAAACCCCCGCAGTAGGATTCCCTGTGTCGCGGGCGGCAAAGACGACACAAATAACACGTCACTAACACCCATTACCCGAGAAAAAATACTTATCTGTTACATTAAAATCTGCCCCGGGAATCGAACTCGGGACCCATCGTTTCGCAGGCAGGGTCACTACCAACTATGCTACGGGCTATTATTATATCTTTCAATGTATGATAACACTTTGATATGAATAACAGTTGAATTTAGACTGCAAAGCCGGTCTCTACGACTGTTCTCTATTAAGGAAGTGGGAATTAATTCGTGCAATTCCTGTGCACTCTCCAACCAAAATGTGTACTAATCGAAATCGAGAGGTTGGCTATTCTGCGCGTATGCTCAAGGCTCAAGGCTTTGCAGATTGGTTTCAACCAGATCTAGAGCATCAATAAGACGCTTTGCACGTCTCTCTATAAAATAAGGAATATGTTTTCTGGACTCAAACAAATGAAAGTCGTTTTAAAATTTGATATTATTACGGCAATGTGCTGTCATACTAATCCTACATGAAGCTACAAGTGGTACGTAGAAGAAAATAATGTTATTTTACTTGATGCAAAAAGTATCTCCATACTTCGGTATAAGAATTCAATGTATGGTTTTGATTTTCTTTCTTTATTTCCTGAATCTGCTAACTTCACCTTATAATGCACTAAAATGAAGTTTCCTTTGATAGCTGCGTACTAAAATAAAACCAGACAGCAAAGTTTAAGCAAAGATAAACCATTTTAATGACAATATTGCTTCGGGCGTTAATAAGCGAACGACGGACGCATGAATATAATTTTAAATATTGCATACGTAAACATTGCATGAATACAAAATTTTTGATACACATAAGGCTTGAAAATAAAAAAGGTGGGCATAGCTTCGGTCGAGAGAACATTGATAGCTGGAGATTTCTGTTGTTTTTGCGCTCCTGGTATGTCTGTACCCTAATGTGATCAATAGTTTAGTTAATAAATTTTGTATAATTAAATTAATGACAATGTATCGTAGCTGTTAACATGTCAGTTTTAACGCGTTTTTAATGCGTATTTGTTTACAACAACGTTCGCGCAGATATAGCACGAATATTACAAACACCGCGAGCAAAGTGAAACTTTTAAACAAATGCATAGCACCCGGCATTTCATTGCCACTTATTTCATGTTATACATACAACTTATTCTCATAATTAGTCAAACAATAACAAATAAAGCATATAAATGCAAAATATTTCGCAAGAAATCTAATATAAAAATGGACTTCCTGACTGATTCATTGATCATTGCCCTGCCTATAGTTGCCTGCCTTTGAGTTGCAGAGCTGAAATTTTTCACATAGATTAGGTATGTAATGTAGGTAAGTGATAAGATAGGAATTTTCGAAATTCCCACAGGATAGGGAATACAATGGGTTTGTTTTTTTAATTAAAAATGAAGTTAACTACGTAACTAAATATTACAATTTAATTTTGGCACATAAGTAGCACAACGTCTTCTCTCAAAATTTACGTGGGAAAAACTCCTACGCATATTTTTGGATAAGTTCCCATTTGACGTGAGGGCGGTCCACTAGTAATAATATATAATCCATCAAGATACATCGCAGCAAATAATATTAGTCACAATGAATTCAGTTATGATTAAATGTCATTATATTACTTATTAAGTAATCGAATTACGTGTGATAGCGTTTGTAAAGAAAGTACTAGGTATATTCAGTTTCAAATGAAGGCCAGTGGTGAAAGTTAATTGATTTAAGATTCATGTGCAGATATGTGTTGTTTGTTTAGAGTGTATATTATTTTATTGAAGATTATATTTATTTCCAAACTTCTTAGTTGGTAATTTTATTCGTTTTATTTTGAACTGCTGATGAATGTTAGACAAGGGTATTGTGTCAAGGTCATTATTTGTATAAGTACCCAGAAAATTAACAGACGAGCCATTTAATGGTAGTCACAGTTGCCCATGAATAGTAGTAACACCCAAGGCATTACCGTTGCTTTGCCTCCAGAAAATGTTGGAAAAATTGGTCCATAGTAAAAGATTTCTTAGCGGCTTATTGAGCTATCACCTTCATTCGAAGTCTAAGGTCAAGCGTAAGAGTCAGCAAAGTATTTCCTATATAAATAAGTGTTCATAAGTACATGAGTCCATAAATTTAATATTTTTCAATAAAACTTATAACTAAATAAATATCTTTCGTAATGGCACTTTCTCTAATCACAGATACCCTACTCATGTGCTCAATACAAATTCGGCATTCTATTAAGTACGCCCAGGAAACGATTCAAAAACATCACGCAATCCACCATGCTAAAGGTTATTTCATATACTTCAGTACAGAGTACTCATCTATATCTATAAATAAAATGAAACGCTTGCCTTGTTCTTTGTGATGTACCTTAATAAGTGTGTAGAAATATCCTACGTTTTTCCCGAAGCGAAGCGAGGGCGGATATAATTATAAATAAATAATAATAACCACAACCCATACTGTCTCACTGTTGGGCTCGGGTCTCCTCACAATGTGTGGGGTACAGGCCGTAGTCCACCACGCTGGCCAAGTGCGAAATGGTAGACTTCACACACCCTTGAGAACATTATGGTGAACCTTCGGGTGTGCAGGTTTCCTAACGATCCTACACCAAAACAAGTGATAATTGACTTGTAATACGCTAAACTTTTTGAAAATTAGATTTGCGTGGAGAATTCTTACTCACGCCTCACTTTCGAGAAACCAACGTTCGAACCACTAGGCTATCACTACTGCGGATAAGCCACGTTGGAAATAAACGCTATCACTCATACCCTTGCCTACTGCAATTCGCGGATTCGCGGGTGGAATGGATAATACAAATAACACGTCACTAACACTCAAGACCCGAGAGCAAATATTTATATGTCCAATAAATATCTGCCCCGGCCGAGAACCGAACCCTCGCAGGCAGGGTAACTAACAACTAGGCTATGGGACGTCAATAAAAATTATATAAGAGTTTTTTTTACATATTTTGATCATCTTACTATACACCAACGTAGCGCTACGTGCCTAGCAACAGAAAACTTTTTTCCGTCCAACACCGAGCACGGTACCTTAAAACGGTCCAATGTTAACGATGTTAGTCACGAAACTCGTTTCAGTGGAATCATTCGTCACACTGATGCCTCGTAATAAATTATTTACGTAAATATTGGATTTGTAACAATCACGACGCTTTTAAGTTAATAGCTTTGGGGGATAATGTCAATTGCATAATTCAGTTATTAAAAGGGTGTTGGTTGTTTATTACGAGTTTTTATTGTGAGATCCGAAGATAACTGACAATTAATAATAAAAAATAATAGATAAATAAATAAATTTGTCGGCGAATCAGTTCATTAAGTAATTACTTTAATATAAATAATTACTTAATTTTCACTTAAACACAATTAGAATATAGGGGGAATAGTCTGTTGTTAATGATCTACCGAATAATATTATAATGAAGTCCTTAAATGTGTGAGAGACAAAATATCTAATTGTAAACAGTAACTTACTTGTAAATTATAAAAAAATAGCTAATGTTAAAAACATAGGATTTTAGTGTAATTATATCATTACACTTACCGCATCTAAGTTCTATCTTTATTAATTTTTATCATTTAAAAAAAAAAAATCAAGTCCGTGTTAAAGCAAAACATCGTGGAGATATATATATTTTATTCATTTTTGTACATATATTGTTATAAGTCTAGAAATATTTAAATATTACTATCTAAGGAAAGTCTATGAACATGTTTTATGTGAAGTCATTCATTACGAACATTTTGATATTAGCTATCACATACGTATTGACGGTGCCCGAAGTGTTTTTACCTATTCGGTCGGACATTTTTGATCTTTATCATTATGGCTTACCGTTGGAAGATCCCCATTGCAAACCTATTCGAGGGTGCTCATAGCTCTATGTTACATCTATATATATATATATATATAAATGAATGTTTGTATGTCCGTTATAGAATCGTAAACTATGCATTTGATCATGTGTTGATCTTTAGCAAAGTTGTTGTGTATGAGTCCACGAAGGTTTCTGAGTTGGTCCGACTAATTTTCGACAGATGGCGCCACTATGATTATTTTAGTTTTTGGCGTAGCAACGCGCGCAGGGTTCAGCTAGTGTGTGATAAAAAACTTGGAAACTAAATTACATCTACTTTCTGAAGTTTGATTGAGATGAAACATATGCAAATCGGATGATGTCCCAGAGCTAGTCTATTTATGAAGTTGAAAGGCCATCAGAAGTCCTAAATAACACGACGCAACTTTATCGAGCTTAGACTCATTTTTTTTTTCATAATAAAGAACTTTGTAATGCGGGTAGACTCAAAACCTTGACATGCATAATGATACCCATATCTGAATGGTTTTGAAATTAAACAGGTTTCTAACGCCTTCACTAGAATCCGTATTAATATTATAAATGCAAAAGTATGTTTGTTTGTCCTTCTTTCACGACGGTTAGCGTCTGTTTTTCAACAAACGAACGAAGCCGCGGGCAATATCTAGTAGCTTATAACTTGACAGCTTGTGTTAACCGTAAATGATCGACCGGGTTGAGCATCTGGAAGCGTGGACACTGATAATAAGCAAAAATGTTAATGATGAAAAATGATAATGCGGTTATGGAATTTCTCGCACTGCTTCTTCTTTATAACTATGGCATATTTTGAAGCGATGATAATTTGGGATGTCTAGAGATAAAAAGCAATATTTAGTTATATAGGTAACATATACATCAGATAGCATCACAGCACATTCAAGGGTACCCGTAACAGGTCTTGAACTAAGTACCTGCGACTAACGTATGTGGATGTGTTTGTATCAATATTTTTTTTATAATTTTGCTGATAGCAGAACAGATAACAATAATTAATTTTGACGACCCCGTAGCTTAGTTGGTAGTGACCCTGCCTGCGAAGCGAGGAGTCCTGAGTTCGATTCCCGGCCGAGGCAGATATTTATGTGACAGATATTTGTTCTCGTGTCATGGGTGTTAGTGACGTGTTATTTGTGTTGTGTGTTGTTAGCGTGTAGCGTTTATTTATTAAGAAATATCTTATAGCGTACCTGACTGAGACCTTCAAATACTCAAATGATCTGTTCATGATGTCATAAACCGCAAATGGTTTAGCCATCATGACCACCCCTGACCTTTGTGCTTAATTAGCCCATCTGTTCAGCCTTAAGGTTCTTTTACACTCGATAGATACCGCTCATCTTATAAGGTTGAATTATTCGTTCTTCTACAAAATCACAACAGCATTCGAAGACCTTTATTACAATTTTATCAAACTATACCAAGTTTAGTATACACGTAAGTAGAAACCTTTTTTATGTAAACGAAAATCAATTTAATCGATTAATAATAGATTCATTTACTTTGGTTCACTTAAGGTAAGGTCAATGACCGCGTTGCCTCGAGACCGTTGAACTCTAGGTTAACAAAGCGATTATAATATTTTATTGGTAAATTCAACATAGTTGACGTTCACAAGAATATTACTTTATTCTTACACAAAATAAAAACATCTGAATTTGAGTTTTGATTTGCTTACGGTAATAGTTCGGATATCAAGTAGTTTATTTGGTAAAAATATGTAAATAAAAAAAAAGAATCGCCTAACGCATACACACTCATACGTATTAAGAATCTCTGTGTCACGGACGGCATGGACAACACAAATTAGATATCACTAACACTCATGACCCAAGAACAAACATTTATCTGTCACTATATCTGCCACTCCCGGAAATCGAACCCAAGACTACCACTGCTAAGAGGTGTTTAATGTACATCCAATAGGAAAGGTAAAACGCTATATTATTTTCCTATAACAATATCAAGACAAAGCTAATTTCCGAATTGAATTTACAAACTCCATTTCAATCTTATTTCAATAAGACCGCAATCAACACCGAGTCTTGACTGTGCGGAAATTGCTCTGTCCGTGTCTATCTACATCAGTAATGAGTGGTTTCTGACCTTTGACATTTCATCAACAGTGGCGTGAACGTCACTATACAAACTCTATTATGATTTGAATTGCCAATATTGATCAATCAATCCTCATTGATTCGGTTCTTCATTAATCCACATGGAACAGTTTGGTGGAATATCCTCTAGACCACCTTAATCATAAGAAAAGACCAGAGTCCTGTATTGGGCCAATGGATGGTAATAACACCAACATCGCTCTATGTTATAAAAACTACATGATTGTATGTTATACCTAGAAGAGCACGTAAGAGTCGATGGCGATAGATATCGTTAGATAGAAACAGCTTAACACGGTTAAGCATGATGCAGAATATCCGACATTGAAGTTTACCACTGATTCCTCTGGATTCCACTGGTCCTTAGATGATTTTTAGTGACAATGTGACACCCTACAATAATTTATTTTTAGTGACAATGTGACACCTTACAATAATTTATTTTTAGTGACAATGTGACACCCTACAATAATTTATTTTTAGTGACAATGTGACACCTTACACTAATTTATTTTTAGTGACAATGTGACACCCTACAATAATTTGGTAACAAGTTGTATTTCTTCTACCGTCTTCCCGGTATACCTGGTCATATCTTCCTATAGACTTAGGTATAACCGTTAGACACTTAGTTTCTAAGTGGAGCATAAAAAACGTACGTGTATGGTAATATCGTGCTCTTACGATCGCCGATAAGTACACAAGTGTAAAAATATGTTTTTGTACAAGGGAAAGTGGTACCTAAGCGGCAGTTATAAAAAGTAAGGAAAATGTGTTTTTTCCTATATGGCTACATTTTCATCTTACCGTGGTTAACAAAAAGGTTTATTGTGATTCCAAGCTTTTTTTCTCTACGTTAATACCTATTAAATATGGTCCGACCCCATCGTGATATCCTGCCTACGCTAACTAGAAACTTTTGAGGGTCATATTAGATGTATGTATATTGAAAGTAATCAATAATTATGTACAGTACGACTAAGTGAAAAAAGACAAGAAAATATTATGTGATTCTTACCCATTTTCAGTTTCTCCAGTTGTTCGACAGGGACATCCTGTAACAAAAAGCAAAAAAAAATTAAAAACAAAAACTTTGATTTAATACTTAAGAAACATCTTAACTATGACGTGGATTTCTGAAAAAAAAGTTTAAGAGTGTTCGCTATTTCATTCTTGAGTTGGAACGCCTTGGTGACGCTCAAGCACTGTATGTGGACTACTTTGTAGCAGCGAAAGCTTTAAAAATGAGAGTAATTATGCAATCTGCGCATGGACGGTGGGGCAGACCTTAGCCCATGTCTTTGTGAAAGAAAATTAGAAACTAGGAGTAGGCCAGTTTGCTGTGGTAAAGATGATAATTATTAATTCATTGTTCTTTCATTCATTCAACATTCATTCATTATTCATTTCTTCTTTGTTCTTACATTTATTTCTTTATATTCATTCCTTCACTGTTCTTTCTTAAATATTGAATAAATTCATTCATTTATTCGCC
>DWPA01000363.1:0-26676 GCA_018251375.1 Calpodes ethlius
TTCCATTCAAGCTATAATGTCTGCAAGCTATAAAGTTAGACAATTTATTTCCGACATCAACAATTAGTCTAGTGATTCATATGCTTCGCCAAATCATTTGAAAAATCTTGCCACTGATTGGCTGAAAATTCTATGATTGCGAATTTAACATAACATGAATAGCGACAACTAAACGTGATATTTTTATATTTCTTTTATAGCTAGATTCAATCGATTAATTTAGAAGAATGAAAGAACGTAATATATACAAAAGAATAAAATCATATTTATCATATAATATTATCATTCACTAAGAAATAAATACATTTAATCAGGTCGTAGGAAGATGCGGCCGGCTCGGCGGTCAGCGCGTAACTAAATCCGCGGAGTGAAGCCGCCACCCGATACCGCGTTCAAGGCTTCCCATGTGGATTAGCTCGTGTTTTTCTTTCAAATCGCCTCGTCCGACCAGCGCCCAGCCCACAATGAGATAATGGCTTTATCATTTCGTTTGCACGCTTGTTAGTACGACTATTGGAGATTCCGTTGGATCGCGAATGAAACACAATTTTATTGTGTACCTCTTTTTCAATTCATTTTATTTTTTTATGAACTAATTCAAAGTGCTGGGATGAGATCATCAGATGTGATGTTTGATATAAAATTAAAATTGTGTATATTAATGTCCTTACTTTTAGGTATGTCAGAGCAAAAATGTTTTATGTAGTACATGATTGAACGACGTTAACTGCGGAAGCGAATTAATTCGTCTTCGACATTATGCTGTCACTTCGACTCTATATATCGTTGCTAACATCCAGAAATGAATCTTGATTTTCTCAACGGACCGTAAATGGTAAGAAATGAGAAAGTAGCCGGCTAATAGATACAATAGGGCTGGATGTCTGATAGGTCTCGCGGTGCAACTTTCTTACACCACAAAAAGCTGTATAGCAATAATAGTACAGACACGCTACCCACGTCTTGTACCAGTTCGGATATCGAACGTTTCGTAAACGGTACAACGTAATTACTATGTTACATAGATGTGTGATAAATTAAATTCTTACTAGATTGCCTTAGCCCTTAAAGCGCCGAGAAACTACGAATTTACGGCGTGCAGTGAGGCAACATATTGCATATTTTCTTCGTTCTGCACAGTTTTCGTCACTGCTGGTAGCTATTAGGCCTATAAATGGCAATACTTTGCCCAACGGCTACATGTCCACCGTTTCGTGTGTCTGCGATCAACTTTTTTGCAAAGTTATCGTAAGTGTTCACTTGCAAACAGTAACGCTATAGAAGGGAAAGGTTTCGGAGCTGGTTTTTGCGGCCATCATACTGTATTGAATTCAATCTTGATAAACATGAGCTTCGTTTGCGTAAAGATCTTCGAGACGCTTTTAAATATTTTGCAGAAGCAATCAAATATTTTTTCTTGTCATCTGGTACCAGTATTCGCCGCAGCCTCAAGTGGATGATTAATCAGAACATTGTGATTTATCGGTCGTACTTTTTGTTATGTATTTCGAAGCTCAATGTTTTATCTATATAAACTTTTATAAATTTTGTTCCAAAGAATGTTAAAATATGAGGTACATTATTAAATTTAATCGCATATAAATAAAAAGGTATCGTAAATAAGTAATTGAGTACATATATTGATTTCACCTTTAACTGATACTATTGATCAGATTAAAAAAAAAACATTTGTGATATTTATTTACTGGTAACTTATTCAAAGTTCATATTCTTTTTTAAAGTCACTTTTCCGAAATGATTGTAGGTAATTTCAAAATATTTAACATACATAAGTTTATTTGAATTCAAACTCATTTTATTGTGGAGGATCACAATACATGTATAATCAATAACTTCAGAATATAATGATTTCATGTAAAGAATTTTATTGTTTATTAGCTGCATCAATATTATGCAGATGCACTGCGAATTATTTTTATACAAGCTTTGTGCAGGAATACCTTATTCATAATATGATTTGATTATTGGTCTTGTAAACAAAATATGTAGATAAACGTATGGCAGTGGTTCCGCCAGCCCACGATGCGCCCACGCACGTAGACGCGCGCAGGCGCACCCAGATATGATATGTAGTATATGATACATGAATGAATGGATCTCTGTACGCCTTTACCAGTGATTTTCAACCTATCTTTACTACGAAGAACTACGCCATTCAAATTACAGATTAAAAATGTACTATTTGAGGAACATCGATTAAATTTTTTTGGTAAAAAAATGTATGAAAACAAATTTAGATGTTTTTCAATGATAATAACTCTTTCTATCATTGTTTCCTAAAACGTTCTCTTTTGTATCAAATTACGAAATGTACTTTGTATTATGTTGTTTTCTAAATGAATCGATATTATTGTAATTCACTTGAATTCCAACATTTATCATTCGCCTTAAGTTTCTCTATTACGATACCTAGTCAGATTTCATTCGTGATTCGTGAACTAAGTTTCAGTTGAACCTGACTAAAACTTGAACGTTTAACAAGAATTGGTTTATGAAATTGTTGTATCAAAGATCCTTTCACTTTTGTAAGTCATTTTTGTAAAAGGAAGTGTCAAGAGCTAGAGCAATTTATGCAAACAGCATGTTACAATTTCAAAATTTGAACATGCTTCCAACAATAATAATCGGTTTTCCACGAAACAACGAAGTTGTACTACTACTTATCGTGGCGACTGGTTACTAGAATAGAACTAGAGCGGTCGTTGATCTCTGCAGCACTATTATTATCTCGATAACACCGCTAATAATGTTTGGAAAACATGTGCTTGATTTCTAGCCAAAATGGTTCGTTTATGAGCCGATTGATATCGATAAATAGTTATCGTAAAGGATTGGTCCGAGTTACGATAGTTACATAACAGCGGGATCGGTCGACGACAAGTCGTATCGTGTCGTGTAGGCACTGCGTTAACCCTGAAGTCGGGCGTGGGGTCGACGCACGCACGCGGCCCACTTAAAGTGCACGTCGCTGCAGCTCGACGCAACGCTTGCAAATCTCTAGCGCATAGAATCGTAAATACGACTAATGCCGCCATGTTGCCTGATTTGTTACGTATCGTATTGTAGCTATCGATCGTACTCAATCTCATCTATACAATATTGAAATGAGGCCGAATTTATATCTACATACATTTAGTATTTTTGGAAGTGTTAATATTGGCATTTTGATGACAGATGTGTAAATAAATACTTTGGATGATGAAAACTTCGGAGTGGATTAAATTTTTTAATAGGTAGGTATTATAATTTTGAAATTTAATAAGGTTACTTTTAATCCCACATAATTAATATTTTAAATGACAACCAAGAATAAAACAATTGTTGCATTATGAAAACCTAAGAAATTTCTGGAACTGCCTATAATCTTAGTATGGAGCGTGTACTATTTGTAACTGCTAAGATCATGGCTAAAGCGATCAGATAGATATCTCGCCGTAAATTCAACTAATGTCACCATGTAAGAAATCTATCGAGATTTCTTATAGCACTGTATCGATCTTACTTGATCTATAACACTTTGAAAAGAGATGTCGCATGCGCAGGATTCTTAACGAGCACATTACGTAAAATCTACTTGTAAGGACGACTATGTATGTGTTTATCTCTGAGTTTCCTTATACGAGTCGACTCGAATGTTCTAATAGCACTCAATATTAATGATTATAATCTGGTTCTAATTACAAGGTGTGGTCTGGACACATTATTGCTTTAACAAATTATTATAACTAGTCGAGATGATATAGTTGCGTGATTATTCTGTGTAAGCATTCACGTTCTGCTTATAGAATCATCTTGCATTCGCTATGTAGGAGTATTAAGTATTAAGTGCTCATTAAATGCAATCCTCGAGACATCGCGTCAATAATAATCTAAATAGCAATTGAGCACAATTAATAGATGAATGGCTATTTATATATAGTTCTATTTGCGGTCACGTTTTTACAATATCTATAGCGGTTTTCCTCTAGGAATAATAAATTAAAAACTATTAAACGTAATTACGACATCTTAATCTAATGACTAATAGACTGTAGATAGCTGGTATAATGACGACCTAAAAAAGGGTATTGTTTGCTAGAGGAAAATAAAACTAAATTATCAATGCGCCTACGTGACCTACCTACACGTCGCATAAGTTATGATAGTACGCGGTTAAATGACACTGCAACCGCGGAATATATTACGACGAACGCTGAGTCCTCGTTGAGACAATGACTGTTGGACACAATTATTAACATACTTCGGAATCTGAATAGTTAACCAAATTGTTGTTATTAAATCGCGACAATGCTGTTTAATTGAACTTTGAATAATTTTAATGTAATCCCATGTAGGGTTCTTTGAGTGGATAGGTACGTCTATCTAAAATAAACTTTAAAATACTTTAATATGTATGGCTCGTGTTCTCAATCCTTATAGATCGGTGAATAAATCATGGCCGAAAGTGATCACTCATCATCTCGGAGTCTTGAGAACGTCTAAGGCTTTAGTTCAGTTCATGGATCAACATAGTAAGTACACACCGAATCATCGCCGTACAGGAGTCTGTAATATCCTAAAACCTTACAAAATAGTCCGCAATTTATTTATAAAAGAATACCTAAATATACCTGAAAAACAAATTACAAGCTTTGATTTTAGATAGCTGGGATTTGTTCGGGATTTTTAGACTGACGCGGGAATTGAGACGATTGCAAACGGGCCATTAGCCGTATTGTTATTGCCCGTATTCCCGTAACGAACTGCTCGTTTTCGTCCTTTAATATCAACGCTTTTCTCCCTCGCATTAATAGCGCGCTGGGTTCATTTCACAACCATCGCTCTTCGGTTTGCACTCTTAATTAATCCCCTCGTTCCATAAATGTATAATAATAATACTTTATACCCAAAAGGCTAGACGTCCAAGTACGGAATCCAATCTCAAATATTTTTATTCCCCGGGCGTTTAGTAGGAATAGTAGGTATGCATACTGATAAGCGCTTGAGTATTGGAAATTCAACGTCTTAGCAGTTTACCTATAGTCACAATTGTTTTTCTTCGAACTCCTTCCCTGCAATTTTCTGCCACCCATCGCCGTCAACGTCGCGATTTACATGGAAACTTAGTAAAATATTCACATAAGCTACCGATTGTCACGTTTTATTGGGATATTGAAACTTTCTCCGGCGAGGATAGTGCATCTAATTTGAATAGTTCTACGCCCGACATTGTCTAGCTCTTCATCACAGCTCACAATCTTTTAATATTGATTATTCATTTCGTACAACAAACAGGGCGTAACGTATTTGCTGTTTCGCTTCAAGATTACACGCGGTAGTAACGTCAACGAAAATATTTTCATTTTTACGCTTTCGCCCACAAACTGAAGCGCGGTAAGGTGAAGTTCAAGACTATTAATAAAGCGAGGCGAGTCCTTACGTGATGCCTATTGATCGTCTAACAGCACGCACCCTGCGTATTACGGTAGGTTAGTATGCCCGGGCGTTCGTAGCTCCCGGAACACAACGAAAGCAGCCGAAATTTTACATCCCCGGCCAGTATTGATCGGACTTGACATTGAAATCGTAATAGACACAAACAGCTGGGGCGAGGGTGCGTGCCCGGCCCTCACGCAATCGCTCTTCGGTCCTGCCGTATTTTATCGACTCCCTAAGATTTTCATCCGAAGACAGACGATTTGGTAAGCCGAATCGACTCATCGCATTTGACGAAATTAACTTTCCAAATCGCGGACAAAATCTAATTGAAACTCTGCTTGATTTTAACCACCTATTAAAATTATTCATCGGGAGCTCAAATGTAGCTGAACGCTTGTAATGTCTAGTAATTATTCGCCGGAGTCCTAAGACGAGTAGGGCGATGTCTAAAATCTCATTTATATTCAGTGTGGTGGGAGTTTGAATGTTATCTAAAATCCGTGTTTAGGTGTCGTGCGGGATTGCTCTAATCTTGAAACTAAACACATTGTAAAGTTAGCCAGAGCTTTGTTCTCTTAACAAGCGATCCCATTTTCGTATATTCCTTTGGAACATAAATTGTTAAAATGAGATTTTGGTCATCTATTGTTTTGTATTAAGTGCATTCAGGATAGGGAATGCGATTGGCCGGCTAGGGAGGCAACGTCGTTGTGCCTCACGTCGCGTCGGTCTAACCGTGATTATTAAGCTTGAGGACATGCTTAGAGGATAAACACGTTTAGATATAAAACACATCAGTAATTACTTGCATGAAAAAGTACTTCTGAATATGAATAGATAAACATTCTCAGGATTTTAGACAACTGGACCAGCATGGTATATGCTGCACCATATATCTTATACAAATACGACTTTCAGTATCAATAGCTCAATATTAACACTTCCTTTACATTTATAATGAGCATGTGTCTATGAGAATGTTGATCTGTGGCGCATAAAATATTTTGCAACTATTAATGTATTCAAATATATCAATGATGCGAACACTTCTTTACATGTTCTATATTTAAAAGTACTTTTATGTCTTTTAATTAGGTGTTATTTAACAACATTAATTGAAGGGCATACGCTCGCTATGAAATTGGTTTTTCTTATCGTTACATTTCCTGCTTCGACGACAAGTTCCACCGCTAGCGAGTTTCCTGTACCTTTATATTTCTTGCCTTTTACTGCAATTATACGACTACTTTCTTTATCCTCCGTTAACGATAACATTTTGTGGTTGATAACACCAACATACTCAGATAAAATGTAATTTTATATTTCTGGAAATAACATTTTTATTTGTATAGATAAAATTCTGAGTACTTTATCGGGGTGCATTTATAAACGTTTTATCACATAAGTATGCCCTTGTGATATTTTTCACAGCAGTTTTAATTACTGTTTTTTTTATTTCTACATTTATTTAAGCGTAACGTTTATAACCAGGTTTGTTTGCTAATTGTTAACATTGATTGCGGTTGGAAATAAAAATAATAAATCGTTTCAACATAGGAATGGAACGCTTAAAATATGTTGTTAATTAAAGTTTTGATTGGACGTACTTGTAAATTGTGAACTAACCAAACATTCTATTAAACGAACCAATAATGGAATGGAAACTAACATCGACAAATCACTAAAACCAGGATAAACATCGGAAACAGGAGCAGATAGCGTTCGCGATATACCTGCAGTACTATCAGCACACGAAATATCCTGTGCTATCAACGATCATTAAAACAAACGAAAGAATTAAGCAAAATCTAATATTACAGTGATTTCTGTTAAAGCAAAATGTTTTAAAATTCAATCAAGCCGTAATGTAAAAGGCGAGACCGAAGCCGATCAAACGACGGAAGGCTGTCGGTACACCGAGATATTTTTGCTGAATACTGATCGAAATTATTCCATTACCCCGACGGAAAATTCATAAATAAAAAATGCGAGGTGGATTCTTCGATGCATTTCTATGGAATCACGGTTCCAAGTTAAATAAGTGATCACCGGTCGCCCGCTACGTGACCTGAACTACAAATCGCTCACCACCTGGGGCCTCGAATAGCTATTCTGTCTTGTATAGATGAGTATCCTTGCATTCATGTATATCTTATGTTTGCGAAGACACTATTTTGTTTTCAGTTCAAGACTAGACGTGCCGCTTTTAACGTCGCGGTGTATTTATATCAGTATTATGGGTAGAAAAATAAAGCTCGAGCTCCAATATTAAATTGAAGTTTTATAAGTTGTGTGCTCTTAAGATGAAACGGTATTATGAAAAACTTGTTTCACGAAAAAAAGACCTGAATAGATTTTCGGTTTTAATTCTTTTATTTTATACATGTAGTAGTCTTAAATATTCATCTACAAAAAGTTTCGAAACCGATAATTAATCTTTCTCGAATCGATAATGATCTTTATACAATTATAAAAGATTAACTTAGTTTTATTTTAACTAGCTATATGACCAATCAGATGGGTAATGTTTGTATATGATATATTACTTACCTATGATAAAAGATAGATAAAATATGTTTCTAATGGATATAGAATTATGTAGAAGAGTTCGTGGCGGAGTAAATGTTTTCCTGGAACACGTTGTTTACTACATTAATTATGTAGTAGTATATCATATTTGGTTGTACAAGAGTATCGATATTGGTTTATATTACAGTTTAAAAGAGATATTCCGATCTTACGTTAAATGAAGCGGACGAGTAACCGCTAGGTGTTTCACTAATGCGCACATGGATGAGTAGCTTAATTACCGCCGAATTATGACGGAATAATTGGGCAGTTATTTTAAAATGCGAAGGCAAAGGTCGATAGATTGGCCGTGGCACAGCGGGCGGTGGGTAAGCCCGTTAATCGATCGCTGTCTGTGTGCACACCGCTTGCTGGTGCACTCCTGCCCGCGCCCTATCATTCGTCTCGCCCACAACCATACGATCCCCGATAACCCCATCCCGCTCCCTTCGTTATTCATCGTCCCTAACCACCCGGTAGTCTCGCCTCCCAGTGTCCTCCCGTATTTAGACACTGCACTATCTAATTTATGTTTTAAATTGTGCGCTTTTAAAGTCCCCAGTACGGGACGGTAACGACTATATCTAGGGTTATCGTTATGAGCCCGTGAGAGTACCTAAGTACCTAATGGGCTATATCATTATAAATTTGTCTGGCTTCCACCCGCTAGTTTGAGTTTAGATGGCACCTGTTATAAATGGAATGCGATTTGCGTTATACTTTTGGATTTATTTTAGTGCATACCATTTGTTACGAACTTCTATGGTAGTAGTTATATGGAATGCATTATTTTAAACAAGGAATTTTATAGAAGAGAGTGCCTTTTAATCTTTATGTTTTCCATTATCTATGTTTGCGATCAATATTCTAATTAGGTACGCTCTATTAAATGCCTAACATTATTAATTTAAAGTACTGAAAACACATTTTCTTTTCCTTTGTCAGGAAGAACATCATAACTGAACAACTGATTCGGTGTCTCGCTCATTTCTTGGTGTACGTTTCTTATTATTTTTATTCTATAATATTTCGGTTTTTCAAGGATAAGATTAAGAAGATTAAGTCAACTAATCAACACTCGACCTGTCTGGTGGATACTGGCTTTAACACCTGTCATTTCGTGATGAACTCATCATCAACGAGAAAGTTTAACGTTATGATAAATACCATCAAAATGAAATAGTCACAGAAACTACTTACTGTTAAACAGCAAGTCATCATTGTAAGGCTTGTTAGTGATGCATTCAAAACATATTTGACACTAACTAGGAATGCCTATATAAAATTTAAAGTCAATTCCCGTTAGCCTTTAAGTGCATTAATTACAAACGAGTGGGCTCTTAAATAAAATTTGAAAGGTGTGCTAATAGACGACATCTACTTTCAATTGTTGCGGGGCCTTGGCACAGCGCAACCAGCTTAGGAATAGCACGGTGGCATTTGGTATCGGTAGGTACGTGCGCCGGCGCAAGCTTACATAACACACCTGCCATATCAGGCTGCACCGCACCTCGCTCACTCGCCCATTCTATGAATTACTTATAGGTCATAGACCTTATCCATTATTTAATTCAACCAGCCACTCGATACCGTATCGTTCTATTGGATTTTTCTTTAAACGATCAGTTAAAGCGGCTATAAAGGGTTATATGTTTAAGACTCAGTATAGGAAAGAAGTTATGTAAATATTATCGATAAGAATGAAAATAGGCGTAATAACAATGATACTTCCAATTTTCTCCTGTCAATCGTTTCAATCTCGGACATTCTAAAATTATTTTCATCGCCATAATTTGTAATGTTAGATACATCTCTACTTAAAATTTTGTCCTTGGTGAATATAAACATCAAAGAAGCCTACCTAGAAATTTGCGTTATTTTGTTTGATATGAAAGGTAGGCCCAAAAGAAATGGACTTCTGATGAATCTAAGTTTTTTTTTTAATTATGAGTAACCGGCAATCGAGCTGACGATGTTTCTTCACACAACATATCCTTTGGTGGCTGACTCAATTAAAGTGTGAACCTAATGGCGAAGTTAACCAGACTGGCTTTACGGGTAGATAATGATACCAATTAATTATTAACAGTATTGAAAATATAATCATTACCTCGTTCTCTGAAGCCTTACCAGGGTTGTCTTCGGATCGACAGGTTTTAAAGTTACAAGAATCCTCTTAACGGTATAAAGTTACACAGATTTCTTAAATAATATTTAATTGCAATTAATTCGTTTTATTTACATTTCAAATAATTACACTGTAAGTCAGGACCAATAACATATACTTTGTCGTGCATTTATAATTACAACACAGTTAGGTAAGTAACTTTACACACCAAGTTATGCACATGTAAAATCTACAGCTCTAGGTTTTAATTTCTCTCTTTTTCCGCACAAACCCTAAAGGAATTTCAGGCTTCCTTCGTTTTCCACATTTTGTCTCCTTTAAACCCGTTAGCGTCCCTTAGGAGTGCAGCTCGGAATAAAAGTGAGTCTGCCTACTTAAACACCTTAAGCACCTCTCGACGCCTGTGCTAACAACGCCTGATGAAATTTTAAACACGCTTTATCTTGTTATTGTCTAAATTACTCCAAATTGTTCACTTCACAGTAGTTTAACTTTAGACTGTGAAAAATATCATGTCTGTTCACTGTAAATTTTGTAAGTCTAGCATTTTAAGTTTGCAAGGGATAGGACGCTTCGTTTAAATATAGAAAATTTTTGAAACATCATTTTTAGAATTATGTACGTAATCTTTTTAAATCTACTAAATGTACTACAAAAAGTGTTTTGTAATTACGGAAAAGAAATGGTGAGGAATTTAATTTGCCAAATATATTTCCGAGATTGTATTCACGTTAAAATTATATTTCCTGTATTTTATTTTAGGTAATAATAATTTATTACTTAACTATTATTCGTTTTAACTTACTTTATTACGCGAATTCTATAAAGACTTATGCATTGCGATATCCCTTATCTCGCCTATTTTCTGGATTATAATACGAGTATATACGATCGTCTTTGTTTAATACATAATAAGAGTGGTCAAAGTGAAAAAGCCTTCCCCTTCTTCGTCATCTTCTAGGTAATAACAAAAAAACAACGCGATATTACTAATTTTGCATAAGTTAATTTTGGTGCATTGTACGCATTTTATAACAATAAATGAACACAAACTTAGAAATTTTAATATCGTGTAAGTATTGGCATCTAGTCGTTAAATGAGTCCAATATTAATTTAGGAAGTTATGGTAAAAAATTATAAATAAAATGTTCCAATTGCCCTTGCAATTATAACTAGAGGTGTATGATAAGATAGGGAAAGGAAAGGAAACCAATTCGGATAAATGTCGTTTATCCGCGAGCAGACGTTTCGTAATGGAACGATTTGAAAATATCAGATTACTGGCAACAATGTAAGTTGTTCGACTCCACCTAGTGCCTCGGGACGATAAATCGCGGGTCGGTGCCAGTTAATACTCGGGATTAGGAGCGTCGAGCTATAAACGAAGGTATACATCATCCGACACACGGCTCGATCCAGCTATATTGCGCACTCGAAGCTAGAGTAATCCCTTTTTGTTAACTACTCCGGTATTTTATCAGACAGTAAACAGGTTTGAGGCGGAGACAGATTTTATTGATGTCACATAAAGATATGTTAATAGCTCAAAATTATTTGTTTTGATAAGGTTTGGCCGTACGTGCATTATGGTCATTGATCAGTGATTTCTTAGAGATTTTAGATAGCTCATTGTGAATTTCGGTAATAGCGTCACAGGTTGGTTTAAATTGGGATTTTAAACCTTCGGTGAACCTCTTTGAATATACACATTTCATCAAAATTCGTCCCGTCATTCTGAAGTTATATACGTACATGTATTAGGTAAAGTAATAGCTCTCGTGTCGCATTAGGAAACCTATAGTACCCACATCTTTACCGGGTAATAAAGAGATCTTTAAACCTCGTAGGCATATCCCGTTGCTAGCTAATAAAATATAATTGCGAATGACATTTTCCGTTTCTGTTTCTGCTTTGTCATCTCTTACAAATCCTGTCGCACAGACAATCTAAAGAAATAAAAGGAAAATAAATTATGAGTCTTCTTAACATAAATCGAACGCCCGTAAAGCTGGGGGCGCTAGTGTTTAATAAATGTTATTCATATATAGACAGCATAATGCTGTTGCATTCCTTATAAAATTTAGCTCAGAATGTAGACTTTATAATTTACCCAGAACGTTCCTAATACACTCGAGACTAAGTAATGTTTATATCCATTTATGGTGGAGTTATAGAAAAACCTTGTGGGTGTGCAATGCAATTTATGCAATAAACAACAATTAGATACCTCCATAGTTAGAACACCGTAGTTAAATTATAATAGCGAGAGCTACACATCAATTATTCGCTCTTGACAGTAATCACCGACAGGTTTCGCACCACTCTTTATGAATCCTAAATCCCGCGGTAGAATATTTCTGCTTTGCATACTACATTTGTAGCAGATTGTTTTATGCAATTGCCGTTATTGAAATTGAATTGTGAATTATCTGCTAGAAATATTAAAGGATCTAAACGTATTCTAGAAATAACGCGTCTGTTGGATTTAGACGAAGAAATAACGTAGCTTTTGTTATAATGAAGTATTTTTTGGGTTTCGATTTACTTTGTATAGTTACATTTTTGAAGATGAGGCAACTCGTTTAGGCATACATTTTTGTAATGATCTATTAGGGGTTTTAAACAGATATAAAATTTTGTAAGTATATCAATGTTTGATTGTATTTTTATCTATGGATTTCTTCTAATAATGGGATTGTGATCATTATTTTTGTCCGTATAAAGATTTCAACTTACAATTGAAACATGTAACATTTCATAAATTAAAACTTAACCGAAAACATCTTAATTTCACGCATTCATACTTTAGCAACTAAATGCATGAACAAAAAAATTTCGTCACCGCTTGCAAAGGAACCCCTGCATCTACAAGTGGTTGTGAAGTCAAAAGCCCATCGTCACCTATTGTTTGTTTTGCGACAACACTTAAATGAATGGCCATTGAGTTTTTATCTTCGTGCACACATTGGGCCGAGTGCTTCCAGCGATACGAGCGATAGTTTAGAGTCATTTAAAAGTGCAACGACCGATAGTTATATGGAATTGACTAGCTCTATTGACTAGTCATCCGGTAGGTAATATAATTAGGTGATTTACGATTAGTTACTATGGACTACTATATACTACTGTATCCATTTTTAAGAGGTTTTATTTAACTTGCAATGTTTATTAGGATGAAATCTTGCGAGCTGTATTAAAATTACTTCTTTTTATGCTCTGAAGTTGACACATTGCGTTAATTACGCTGACCTGATACTTTAAATAGCATTGGCTCCAGATGAGGGAACTCCTCAATGGTGAACAGCATAAATACCATTTTTATGGTTTTGTTCTTATAAATTTAGGCTTATCCATAATCCCATTAAATATTATTTATGATAAGTACTCCTTGATACTACACGCAGTGTTCGCTCCAAATAAAGGAACTCCTCAACGATGAATAGCATTAAAAAAAATGTACTATTAAAGCATGTTTTTAGTTTTTTCAACGGTAGATCTATTTAAGCTTTAGATTTAATACAACGCGTAGCTATAAGGACACTGTAACCGATTCTGTATTAAGGCCGCCGGATATGTTGAAGATAAGTGGAGCACATTTGAATTATAAAATTAACCAGGATTCAGTCGCCGTAGTCGTGCAAATTAATTAATACAAGCCCAGTTATATAATTTTAATTAAATTGTAATAGAATAATTCTCTCTACCGCTCTGTACCAATTCTCAGAACATTTTTATTAGTTGATTGCAGTGAAGAGGACGTTGGTAACCAAATATTTTTGAAGGTCTTGCTGATTGTAACGTAATTTTACCCAACGAACGATACAACATAAAAAATGCTAAAATGCATGCGTGGTTTCCGGATAAGGGATTCTGGGTACTTAATTATTGTGAGAAATCTACACTCCCACTACAGTGGGACAGTTTTGGGTTGATGATACATGGTATTTCCTTCTGCCGTGAAGGCCACATGGCTAACTTCCGTATTGCTTCGGTCGACCCTTCGTGACTTGCTCAACGTTTGAAAACAAGTAATTATACGTGTAATTATTGGGTAGCAGTTTGTGATGTTTTTGGTAGTATTGATGGCCATTGGCGTCGGAGATCTCTTATAATCAGGTGGCTTCTCTGTGTTCAAAATCAACATAAATATATCTTTAGTTTTTAATTAACTAAAAACTTTGTTAGTACCTACCTGTAGTTTTCGAGTCAAATCTTGTAAGTTGAATTAGCTCAAATTACTCTTTCCTCCGAAGTTAAAATTTTACACATTGCTGTAGTTCCGAGCCATAGTATTTTTATGATAATTATGGCGTTACTCATAGCTTGCTCCAGACGAGGGAACTCCTCAGTAGTGAATAGCACAGTTACAAAAATTTAGTTTTTTAAACTATATATTTTAACCATCTATGTTTGTTTGTTTCCACGATGACACCGATAGCCTTTACGACTATAAAATAGCAATCATACCGATTGTTAAGCTCATTGTGTCGCTAATCAGAAGTCAGACGAGGTGTGTAATGTTAATCCGGCGAGCATGTTTGTAGCCGCGGTCGCCTTGAAGCGGCCGTTATCCTTTGACCGCGATACAGAAGTACCTTTGCTCAATGGTACATGCACAATGAGCCCCAGGTGACACATCAGGCTAAAGTATTGTAATACTTCTACAATTAATACGGATTATAATCTTTTAATAGTCTAATAAACTGAAGTAGCCAAACAATACTCGTAACAGAAGAACATTTAAAATCCCGTATCATGGTGTTTTTTCTTGGTGAAATGTGAAGCTATTCCATTGATTTTCATGATTTTTTACATGGTGTCATTTTTGATTCAACTTAAAAGATAAGATGGGTTTGGACCGGATAGATGGAGCTGTTGTTATAATTCACTAATCATCCCGATTACTAAAAATATTGAAATGATTTTCCAGATTAGCAAGTATAATGTAAACTTATCCAAACTTTTCCTAAAAAAAGACAAGTAGACACGGTACAGTTAACAAAACGATTCTAAATCCGTATCAATCGATAACTTTAATAAACCGAAATTTATAGTAAACAACTGAATTAATTTGTATTTTATATACGCTACCTATTTGCTGAGCCCATAACACGTGATTAATTTAATTTTAAAGCAAGCTATAGGCATGCGTCGTGCTATTTAAAGTACCTAACATGTTACATACACGAGTGTACGAGTATAGTTGAACTACGCTCGCCTTGACGCGGCCGTTATCCTCTGACCGCGATACGATGCTTATCGCCTGCGTTGTACCTTTACCTATTGGTACAGACAAGCACAGAGATACTTTACTTATTTATGAATACAGCCTCCATATCAACTTGCACGTCATATGGCCTTGGTACTAACTGATGGTTGTATCTTGTGGAATAGAAAATTATCTAGATTATGACTAACAAACATGAGAAGATCATATAAATATGTTGAATTGTTTAAACTAAAATTCCAAAAAAAATGCATTTTGACACAAATTTGACCAGACCTCTTGGTGATAATTGTTTAGTCACCAACATCAGTTGGTGTTCCAAAAAATATGTTCCAAGCAAAAAGCAAAACCCCTAATACCGGCTCACATTGGATGACGTAAAAGAATATAACGATTGATTATATAACGAGGGTGGAAAGGAGACATAAAAAATCAATACCATAATGTATATTTTTTTTATTATAGGAGTTGCAGGCATATAGTTTAAAAATTGATTCACTAATTAGAGGTCAAGTTTCACTTCTAATCATTATGAGTCAAATCTATGTTTTATAATCTTCACAGGACAATTCTATGCCTTTTTTCAAGCCGTCAAAATACCACTTTGTTCAATACCCTTCTAACGGGTAGTTGCCGATTCAAATAATAAACAAATGTTCTTTACTAATTTTTTTTATGTATGACAAGTGAAAATGTCGGGGCGCTGATAGGTTGACTACTTGTGCCAATCATAAACAATCGACTGAATTGAGCCACTGATCGCAGCGCCGTCTGTAGTCGGATGCGTGATCTTTATTGGCGAAATTTCTGGGAAATATAAAAACTTATATCACTCCGTTCAAAAAGAATCCTTCCACCAATCCGCGCTGGAGAAGAGCGTGGTGAAAAATAGGTACTATACCCCTATTTAACCAGAGGAGTTACAAAGCACCTTGAAATAACTAAAATTAAAATACAATTAATGTAGCAATCTAAGAACAAGGGCACTATGTATTACGTAATTTAGTACTTACGTATTAAAGGCAAATGCAGGAGCATATTAAATACGTCTTTGAATCGCATGACATAAATAGCATTGAGTTATGTGATTTAAAATCTTCTCAAAGTGTCCAACTTTGTAAATATCGTTATAAATTGAGTCGTTATTTTTATAAGTTACACGGTTGTTTACGCTGTCTGTGCGGCAGTAAATCAATCAAGTCGGAGAGGCTTGATTATGATCGCAATATTATTTTTTGTTGCCTGACTGTCTACCTGACTACACAAGACGAGACATATTTTACGCGCGCACAAAACTGATTTATTTCAAATTTGCATATTTGAATTGAATTACTTCTAAATTTTACTAGATTCCATTTTGTTTTGCCAAAAACAAAACGACTTCAACGATACAAATATTTATAAAATAGAGAGAAGTAATTAATATGATAACTATAGCATTCAGTTTGGAAATTATTAGCTTTGTTAAAGGCTTATAAGTATATTATAATATTATACTAACGGGATTTCAGCTGATATCCAGATAGGGATTCCAAATGTCAATTTGCTAATTACGTACTCGGTACTCGTACATATTAAGTATTATGGGGCATAAGATCATATTCTCAAATTAAAATCAATCTTCTCTGTTTATCACAAGTGCTGTTTCTTATCTCCGTAGACATTGTACCTAGCTACATTGATATAAGTCAGTGCACACATGATTTAAAATCTGCATTTTTTTTTTACATAATTCGGAACCCTCAATGCTGCTTGATGTCTAAACTGAAAAGAAAATATTAGAAACAATATTATTTATAAGTATTCTATTACTAAGTATTTTCTACATAACTGTACCCCCTTCGTTTATGTTCATTCAATCCACAACAATTCAATATAAAATTCTATTTAAATGTTCTACGCATTCCTTATAAGTAACATTAAAATCATTTCTATTTATAGAACATCTAGCTCGCTCAAGTGTTATGTATGTAAATAAATAGTCATGTTGATAATACTAAACTTCACGGATAACAATATTATTTGCTTATCCGTATCAGAAAGGAAGTAATAAGGAAAGTAATGCATAATTTCTCTGTATTGTTTTATTTATAGACGTCAAATTAGATTGTATGTAATTTCTAATCACTTCTATGTACATATTAATTAGTTTCGTCTCAATAAGCATTAATAAGAATTTGTGTGAATCATTTTATAATATTCTTAATTATTTTAAATATCCATTTAAAATCTTTTAAGTGTTTCACTTAATACCGAACCTATGTAGCAGATGTTTGAAAAACATTTGTTATTGTACAACTGTGTAAATAAAATTGTATTTATATAAATTTATACCAGTCACACAAACATAAAATGTAAATGTGTGTATATTAAATAAATAATGTACGAATGGGGTCATTTCTTATGCCAGTCACTGCATTTGATAATATCCATTACAATAATGCATTCGCGTCAATAAATGGAGCCTCGATTATAATATTATAGCCGGAGGTGGCTTCTAGGAAATTGTTATTGTAAAATTGTACTCATCCACTAGAAATGCATTCGCTACGGTCATTTCTTATTTATTTGAAGTTACGCCAGAGTTTTATTCATAATCCTGATAGGGTTTTATTATTAAGTTAGTACGGTTTTCCATCACTAAATCAATGCCTACCATTGGGTGAAAATTTAGTCACGCATTAACTTTGAAAAGGTAAATTATACGCTACTTTAGGCATTGATTAATTTTATTAAGTATTGCTACTTGTTTAAGAATCTGAAACTTACATAGTAAAACATCGATCTAGTTGATCACATGTAATATAGAATGCTACACAATTACAGATAGCTATGTACGAACACGGCGCCAACCATATTAAAACTCCTGTTCTTATTATCCATAAAGCACATCAACACTACATTGTAAAGCGTCTTTTATCAGTGTGTGGATCTTTAACAAAGTAGGTGTTTGAACAAAACACGGAGGGCGTTTAAAATTCAAGGATAATTGAAAGAGATTCCAGCTATGACGTTGAAAAAACTAGCTTGTGAATTCAAAACGCGAATTTGGTACGTGCTTGCAGTGTAGCTCGGCCAGCCATTCACGGCACCGGTTACAACGAATGAAATGCAAATATGGCGCCGTAGCGCAAAATAGCTTAAGCCAGGATGGCTAAATTTCACTCATATATTTTTTACTTAATGCTAAACTAAACAGTAGCGCACGTCGTGCATTATTCATATAATTTACTTTTAAATCTGTTTTAGTAATGTCTTTAAATATGTTGGATTAGAATTAAATTTAAATAATATTGTTCCCGCGCTGTCTTACCTTATTCTTTATATAAAAATATTTAGACGAGTGATACTAATATATCATTTATCTAATGTTGTTTCTTAAATAGTTAAAGTACAATTTTTCATTTTCAGACTTACGTGGTTTTTCCATTGAGCTTGGCAAATAAACCGAGGTGTCGTCGTTTCAATCTCTTCGCTCCTGGCTCTCTTGGCGCACTCGTCTTTTTACACCTAACAGATAATTAGGACTAATTAATGAGCTTTTCTCTTTCTCGTAATTTCTTCTTTTAATAAGCCTTGAATTACACTTGTGGATAGAAACTTTATGAGGTTTTAAAAGCAACTCTTGTTTACTATCTTTATAAAGGTGTACGTCTCTTATTTGATACGGCACCTCTTCAAATACAGTGTTGTTAGATTTTAACGAACATGAGTCAATGTCGAGTTGACTAAGGTGTTCGCAAGTTAATTTTTTTCGTTCTTGATAGAAACATTTTTATGGAAGTTACTAATAGATTCTTTAAAGCTACTTCTGTTAGATGGGAAGTATTTTCTTCATGTAATTCTGTTGCATTAAGAAGGACGTTGGAGGTAAGTTTTCGTAGTCCAGTATGTTGCTTTGATCCCAAGTGATCGGTAGTTATATCAGTGACGTTAAATTAGATGACGTTAATAAAACCATTACATGACGTTGAACAGAAATTCATGAGATTGTTTAAAAAAACAGTAGAATAGGTAAATCTGCGCCGATTACACTCGCAGATAAACGGTGCCGCTTCAGTTATCAATGTCATAATTAAAACGTTATTTATTCATTTTCACTTTATCTGCGTTATTGTCACTTTTATTCTCGTTGCAAAGATAACTGACAAGGCTGTTTGTTGGCAACTTTGCAAAACATAGCTGATAACAGCGGAGGTGACACTAAGTGCAGGGTTATCAGCGCATGGCAAATGTTCGGTTCGTACTCGTATCGTCGCCGATAGCGTAATCGAAGTTTTATTTTTCATCGAGAAATAGTCGCGAGCTATCTAAAATAGGATATTCGCTCATGGAATGCAGTCTTAGTTTTTTATAAACGCTATTAGTTTACAAACGCAACGCTAGCGGGAATTATCTTGGCACATATTGAGAATGTGCTTTTTATAAAGTGCAATGTATTTTTTATTTATTGAGTCTACGTCTGGACGTGGGCGAGTGTTGTTGATATGGCAACCAGAAAGCTGATATGATTGTGTAAATGGCTGCTGCAGTTCACGCAGCCACTCGTAAATCTAACCTCAAATAAGACCACAGTTCAATAACATTCATTGCACCGTAGTGTTGTTTTAGATCAGGGTCATATCTTCACAGTCGAACAGTTGAGCTTGGATTATTCAAGAATGAAATTATCTACTTCGGATATTTTCAACTGTAATATATGTTTGGCGCTTAGGTGCAATTTCAATAGGCGAATGACATTCGAACCCGATGTATTAAGGACTTTAATATGAATTTGTCACGCTCGAATTTAAGGTGCAATTTAAAGTGGTGAGCGGGGCGCTTAGGTTCGTGGCGTTTTGGACGGTAAATGCCACTTGTTAAGCTCGTAGTCAAGGTACAATGAAATTTATTGTATACATAATTCAAAATTAAAGCATCGACTCTTCTGTACGTTCCATCTTCTATCGCGTCTATGTACCTATAAAATTGTAGTTCTCCCACTTATCAAATGAATCATCAGAATTGAAAAAAGTAAAGGTATCAATGCTGGTACATAATTGGTTTATTTATACCTTTTATTGCTACGTTTTATCGATTAGGAGATTAGCATAAGTAGACAATTTAGAATAAATTAGGCTATTTTATATCCAGGGAATAAGCGTGTGGGCTTTAATGTGTTTATATTGAAACGTAAATTCGATTGTAGTATAGATTTTACGATATCGACCGTTCTCAGACTACTTTGTATGCAACTGGCTTTTCTATTTTAATGTTTTAATCACGGTAAATCTATAAAATGGATATCAGTGCACGCTAAATGACAATTGCATGTTTCTAAATGTCTTTTACAACGCAATATCGGCTAATGGAGGTTACGAAATGAATAGATTTATTGTATCTATTGGCGTTATGGGACTTTTCGTTTGTGGGTAATGCAAATTTTATGTTTACGTTTGAGTTTATACAGGTCTTTCTAGTGTTGCTAGGTTAAAAAACGTAATATTAACTACATTCTACTTTTTACGCGTCTGTTTCATGAGGCGTAACTTGGGGATATTCGATTAATTATAGTCTTCCGTGGCAAATTTCATTCTGTTTGCCAGAGTTACTGATAGGTCCCAATATTCTGGTTTTGGAACTGACTTCAAAAAAGGAGGAGATTCTCATTTTGGTTGTATTTTTTTAAGTTCGTTATCTCAGAACTCCGTCAGCTCCATCGTTTATCAACCGATTTGGAAAGTTCTTTTTTGTTTGGAATGATATGCTTCCAAATTGGTTCCATTTTTATCGAATTGTAGTTCTGTCTCATATACCTATTTAAAATTTAGAGACGACAAAAATGGTAAAAGTATTTTTATCATCTACCAATATTATATTCTATTCATATTATATTATATTCAATATAATATTAATAATTATTTCATATTGCATTCAATATTAATTTTATATTATATTCTAGTGACCTTTCAAACAAAATATAAAGTTTTGTATATAGTATGGCGAGATATTAGTAAGTCATACAATAGGTATACCTAGATACATAGAAAATATGGTTAATATTAATAAATTTTGATGAATATGATGTTATGTCTGATTCATTTTACGTTCGTAAAAATATCAGAATATATAGTCAGCAATGAGCATAATATAATACATACCAGAGACTTGAAGGATAATGTATGTTCTTTGTTCTTAGTACATAAAATTTTACGATGCATAAATACCTGATGAAGCAAAATTTATTGAGGCAAAAATTTACCATATCAATATTATTTAAAACCATGGTTGAAAATTGGTGGAAGAAAACACTCGAAATATTGTTTAATTATACTTCGGTATGTAATATCAATAATACGGTATTAAAAAGCGTTATATATAAACTTAATATTATATTAATATATAGTATGTGTTATGATTAGTGATGAACAAGAAAATGCTGATAACAGTCAATTTCATCACTCATAAAATCACCATCTAATCATATGCGTATAATTTATCACTACATAGGGATAGGAATAGGGATTATAATAGGGATTTAGATATTCATTGACATCAAGTTTCAAATATCGTTTTCAATTTCAAGTTTAAGTTAGTCCGATTATTGCGTGAGAGATCGGACAGATACTGAGCCAATTAATTAAGAACGACGCGACTTAAACCATTGTTTATCTTGCCGCACGGGAATATTAGATTACAAGTCAGTTTATAAATGGAAAAATCTGAATGTCTCAATATCATTTGTTCAACGGTTTATCACCCCCAAATTTATATTCGGCATTCAAACATTGAAGTTATTTTATTTTATAAAGGTCGTATAGATTGCTATCTATAATAAAATGTTGCTTTGAAATCTCTATAGTTATAGATTTTATTTAATATCTTAGTTAAACATTCCTTAAATACGTGTTTTTTTACATAATTAATGTTTCTGTATAGAAATCAGTCACATAAATACCTATAAACAATTTGGTTCTAACAAATAATACCATTAAACATTTGCATTGTAGAGGTGACATTGTGATTTGTCTACGTTGAATTAATGCCTTCATTCAGATCAACGTTGAGGGTCAAATAAATTAGTCCAATTATTGCGTTTTTCGACTAACTGCAATAGCAAATAAATAATCTCAAATCGTTTCATAGACCTTGAAACAATGAAACATTATACTGAGCGGTAACATCGATGTTTGGTTATTTGATTGTTCATATATAACATATTAGTTACGAATTCTGGTGAATTGAAAACTAATATAGATTACACAGATTAAAGTAATGTTAATAAGTTAAAAGTGTCAAAATGAATAATGAAATTGTAATGGAAATTACAAACTGATTTCAAACGCGTTCTTATAACGAAAAATTATTAAATTTATTTATTGTTTAATTAACAACCTTAAAAATAAAGTTTCTTTAAAGCAAGGAAGATTGGCCTTGTGTTCAATATAGTCGTAAGTTATTGTATATAGTAGAAAAGTATATCGAATAAATAATAAAGAAACTCGAGCCCAATAATGTTTATAAGTTATGTTGTTGATGTAACAAAATATATAAAGTCAGCGATATGTTATCTATGTATGGACAACGATAGGAGTATTGTATAATACAAATTACGTCCTATAAGCAATTTATAAGTGTTTAATCTTATTGACTCAGCTGGGGACGCACGTGTTAAGACACGATGTTCAACTCGCCATCGACATACTTCAGCACAGACGTCACTTTAAAATTATTATTGACACAGAAGTTTAAATCTTCATAATATATTTTTGTCTTATTTCCACGTCTTTCACTTAACCAGTCAAAACAAACAGTTTTATTTCCAGCTATGAATAACGGTAAAGGGGGATTTAATGGAAATATATCTAGAAACTACAATTCATCGTCGCACGTTAAGGGACGGGGTTAGCACCCTGACAAAGCCGCAGCGGGTGGATCGTCGTATAAATTATTATCTGTATGTAAATGACGTTAGTTCCGTCTATTAAGATTAATCTAGTCTAGGTTTAGGTGAAAACCTTCATAATACATTCGTTTTTGTTAAACAAACGAATGTTATAAATTTATCATGGATAACGTGGTGTTTGAATACATTTAAAATTTACTTACGAGTATTTGACGATTTATACAAATATTGATTGATGTTCATTCTCGGTTGGCTAATCGTAAGCGTCGATAATAATCGTGCACACACATACCTCTGCCCACATATACGCTGTGTCGTTATAGATATGGATAATGGACATATACAATTAACACATCCAACAACCATGACCCGAGAACAAACATTTATATGTCACTTAAATTTCTGCTCTTAATGCCAATCGATTTCGGGACCCCATAGGCATAGGCATAGGCATAGTCAAAATCAACTGAACTACGAGGACGATTGGCATATCTAACGACAGCTATAAGTAGTTGTATAATATATTTTATTTCTAAAGATACACCATAAGCTTTGTAATTACAAATTAGGTCAGTTCTATCCAGTTTTAACAATTAATAGCAATATTTATAACATGAAACGTTTATTAAATTAGTGAGTTTTAGTATCTATATACATGATATATACTGTACATACTAATCATATTATATTTATCTAAAATTAGACGATGATTCGATATAAACCATATATTGTAACTCCGACCACTACAAATGAACTTTGGCACCGTAACAATGGAATTTAATGTTCGTTAATTACCGTTTCGTCTTGCTAATGAATACGAAATCGGCATAAAATTCATTCAGACGAATTTAAGTCCTGTTAGGTCTTTAGGTACTAATTGAAGCAAATTGATGTTTTTTGAATATAAAAATATGTATTAAATGAATATAAAGAAAATTTATATACCAGATGTGGCTATACGTTTCTTAGGACAAAAATATCTGCTAACATAATATTGAACTTAAAGCGCAGGTAATACAATTTCTAATTAATTTGACTGGTAATTAAAAAAATATATTTGTTATTTTCCATAAGAATAAAGTTGGCAATATGATGTATGTCACAAACTAAAATTTTATGACATTTGTAAGAACCAATGAATGTAAACTTAAACTTTTAAAGCATTTACCTAAGTTATGTCAAGTAGTTGAAGTCAGACGTTTCTCAAAGTGCGAGGTTCATAAAACATGTGAAGCCATTATCTGTGGCGTTAATGACGCGCCGGTTGAATGGGCAGCAACTGACATAACAATACAGCTAACGATAAAACGAAGTTCGGGTAAGTAGTTTTCCATGTTCCCGGTGCTAAATGTCGCGATTGAAACATACCTTGGATCTTCGGCATGTGCCAATAGTTCGTTGATTTCGTAAGTAACAGAGTTATCTTTACCTGTTCGGTGCAAAATCTCAAGTACTACTTTAATATTATTTAGAATAAATGCAACATATAGTAATGCAAAGTACAATGAAATGTACTAGTTTTAAATTGTCGGGTTTTTAAAAAATATATATTTTTTCTGAGTATTCGTGCAGGATTTTTTTTTCGTCTTCATCTTTTTGTCGTAATTTTTAAGTCAAATTTTAATCATATCTATCGTCGCTTGTAATCCGGAGAATTTTTCACACCTATTTGTAAGTACTCGGTTATTCTCGCTGCCAGAAGACGTTTTACTCGTCGCTTTATATTTTAAAGCATCCATTCCACTCCGCTATCCTCCCAGGAATAAAATTACAAGAGCGTGTTACTTTAAACAAGTATTATGCTGGAATTCTCGTACAATTCCACGCAGTCAGTGTGAATATTTGACGCGGCGTATATAGAGTAGTCAAATTAAAACACGCTTATAACTTTTCATAACATTCCGGAATTTGCTACACTGGCATCCGAAATATGGAATTTGGGATGTGAGACCAATTCGCGCGAAGAAATAGCTCGCTCGAGACATTGAACTTACGCGGTCTTTACATTTTCAGTATTCACTCAAGACACATTACAGGAAACTTCAGAAGTATGTAATTTACGAGGAAGAAAATATTTTATGTTACCAATCTATATATACGTAAATGTTTTACTCCAATCCAAATCTTTATCCACATTTATTGATCAATGTCTAAGTTTTACACAAACCTCGAGGTTCTTTGACAGTCGAATACTGATGAGATGCAGTATAACTACAAGCAAGAGTAATGGCTTTGATACAACCTGTAATTTTCTTTAGAAATTGCTCAACATTTAAGGTCTAAACTTTGAACAGATTTACAATTTAATTTAAAGGAACTTTGACAAACTGTCTCGAATATTACAAATCCAATTTGCATAGTAACAATATTGAGTAAACGATTTGCGCAAAATTGTATGAAAAGCGATTCAATTGGATTAAAGCGAATGCATTTTCTGGTACAAATAGCAAAGTATTAACGCGAAGCTCTCAGACAATGGCAAACATGAAACGGAACGTAACGTAACTCGGGATAAATGTATCGAGCACCGCAAATACCATCCGCGTGTAGACTTATTGTTTGCTCTGCACTGAAAAATTGCTTCTCGGTCCATCGCGTTCCGCGTGTCATTGCTAAAATTAGATTTCGTTACTTTACAAACACCAATGGAAACGACAGACACAAAATCTACCTGAGAAAGAGCATTAATGCCTATAAATCATTCTACTTTAGTAGGTTTTTCCTAATACTTTGAGGCATTGAATATAGCTTTACCAGTTCTCTTAGTTACAGTTATTATACTTTATTAATACTTTGAGCCTTCAGTCAAAAGTTCAAATTTGTTGTTATTGTTATATGATACCGGGCCATTTGTATGAAATTACTGATTTGACTTTTATATACTATTTGGTTTTTATATACTATTTTCGGGAAGAGAGTAAAACTTACGTTTTAATCTGTCGCTGAGCGCACAATTTACTTTTAATCTTTATTTAAATTTATCACATATCACATCGATAGCGATAAACTCATCATGTAAATTTTAATGAACTATCAAGCGCAGTACCTATTACTAAAGTTTATTCTTTGCCTCAGGAGATTTCCTTTGAAAGTTATTTAATTCCAAGCATACTTCACCAATATCGGGTCTATCGTATTGGATGTCTTGTCGTGGCTAATTGGATCTGTGGCTGGATTTCTCATTTTTACGCGGTCGCCTTTCCCGTCTCCGTCTAGTTTCTAGGGTTGCTACAAATAATTTCAATTGAAAGTTTTCATATTTATTAAATTATTCATCTGTGGAAGATAACATTAAATCAATTAAATTAGAATTTGTATCAAAAATCTCTGTCTTATAGAAAGTACGCTTTGGAATGTTTTCCAAAAAATGCCCGTATATATAAAAATTATGATATTTTATAATGATAATCTAAATTAGAGAGAAGAAT